>PVLA01013455.1:0-36749 GCA_004027455.1 Hydrochoerus hydrochaeris
GAGGTTTGATTGGGAAACTTCAACTTGCCTCCGTCTCTCTCTCTTCACCCTGCCCCCGCCCCGTTTTCCTTCCTCTAGGGGAAAACCCACGCATTGGTCCACAGGCCGGATCACACAGGATGAAGGAAAGTGGAATCATGTCGCGTCTTGAGAGCAGCAGAACTCTCATGTGACACCATGTTCTGTGGGGCAACACAGCTCTGTGTGGGGAACAAGGTCAAGCTGCCCTGTGGGGCACAGTAACTTAGCACATGAATTCAATTTTCTGTTTCTTTTTCTGTAGTATGAGGTTGGTGGTGGCAGTGGTGTTTGTTTGTTTTTTTGAGACAGAGTCTCACTGTGTAGTGCAGGCTGGCCTTGAACTCTTGTTAACTTGCAGTTTAGCAACTGAACAAGAACCTATCTAAAAATTTTACAAGGGAGATATGTATGGAGCTGGGAATGTAGCTCATTGTGAAATCCCTCAGTTCAATCTCCAGTATGAAAAAAAAATTTTTAAGTGAAAAACCAGGTTCGGTTGGTACACACACCTGTAATCCTAGCATTCTGGGAGAATGAGGAAGGAGGACTGCAAGATCAAGCCCCACCTAGGCAATTTAATGAGATCCTGCCTCAGATTAAAACTGTTTTGGGGGGTTTTTTTTGGTACTAGGGATTGAACTCATGACCTCATGCCTGCAAGGCAGGTGCTTATGCCACTGAGCTAAATTCCCAGCCCTTAAAACTATTTTTTAAAAAGGTTGGAAATATACCTTGGTGGGAAGCCCCAGTTCAGTTATCAGTGGCAGGGGTGGGGGGAAGAGACAGAAGGAGCAAGGGAGGGAGGAAAGACATAGGGAGAGAATCTAGAACAGTACTGATATGTGGTAAGTGCCCTACAGGTATTGGGTACAATTGTCCCTCCTGAATTAGCAGGCTAGGTTTGGAACAGCCCGCCCCTCCCATTCACCATTCAATCCGAGCTCACCCTTCCTATACAGAAGTTTTCTTTGAGGACTCTGAAATGCCTCTCTTCACACATTCCCCCAGTAAACTCACCTCCCCTCATTTCTCTGTATCAGTGTTTTTCTTAACATCTCCAACACCAGGCTGGAGACTGGTCACATCAGCACAGAAGGACGCTTACTCCAGAAAATCAAAGAATTGTCTTGTGACTCAGTGACTCATTATGCAGTCAACATTCACTCAGCAAATGTTTATTGAGCATTTATTGCTCTCAGCTCCATGTCCCACAGCACTTCCCCAAGCAGGGCAATTAAGTAGAGCGCCAACTGATTCCAGGTCTCTCTAATAACTCTTCCTGACCACCTGCAAGATTTAGCATCACCAGGTGTGATGGCAAGAGCCTATCATCCCTGCACTTGGAAACTGAGCCAATAGGATTGTAAATTTAAACCCAACTAGAGCAATTTATTGACTTAGTGAGACACTATCAAGAAATAACAATTTTAAAAGGTGGGGGAGGAGAGTGCTGGGGATGCCGCTCCCTTGAAGGCTCTGGGTTTAATACCTAGAACAAGAAAAAAAAAAATTCAGCACTGACATCCACATTCAAACCCTCTTAAGAATGATACATTCTGGGTAGGTTCTGGATCTAAATTACCCAGAGAATTATACAACACGTATCTAACAGCTCAGGAATTCAACTATTGGATGGTTATCTTCTGAAGCTCTTAAACTCATAAAGGCCTCTGGGGATTGTGAACACTGAAAATTACTTGCTTGTGTGGCCCCTACCCCACTCACACCCTTTATGAGCAGGTAATATGGGACTAAATAAGATAACCTTTCTGATACAAAACACCAAGCCCATGCCAAACATTCCTTTAAATGTAGAGCAGAAGCTGGGCATGGTGGCACACACTGTAATCCCAGCACCTGGGAGGCTGAGGCAGGAGATCATTTGGGTCACATAGTGAGTTCAAGGCCATCCCAAACTAGAAAGAGAAACCCTGTCTCAAAAAGAAAAAATAAACAAAGGAAATCTATAGAAATAACAGACAAACAAGGCAAAAGGGCAAGAAGAAGACCTAAACCTCTGAAGCTGTGGCTGCCTGGCTTGTTGGCTATTCTCAAAGCATTGGTAAACTGAGGCCCTCATAGTGATGCTGTCAAGGAAGGGTAGAGCCAGAGAAATCCCTCCATCAGTAAAAGGAGGAGGATGGGAAGTGCCTGTCCTCCCTCAGGTGATGGGCTAGAAAAAGTTTCTCCCTGGAGAATGCACAGTCCTTAGCTTCCGGCGCATTTGAGTACCCTGTGAAACCTCTGAGGAAAGACAAGATGCAACACTAGCAAAACTAGGGGATCAGTGTTTCCATAAAGATGCTTTGTATGCAATGTCTTGCCCAAGGCCATGTGGGGTCCCACACAAAACACCTGACTGACTAAAGGTCAAATACAAAAGAAAACAAAAAACTCACAAGCAAATAAAAACATGGAGCAGGTATGGGGCACACACTTGTAATCCGAGTGCTCAGGAAGCAGAGGCAGGAGGGTTGCCTCAAGTTAAAGGCTAATCTGAACTATAGAGCAAAACTGTGCTTGAAAAAAGTAAATAAAAATAAAAATTTAAAGAAACAATTAGGAAAAAATGCTCAAGACCTAAAAATTATACACAATATAGCAGAAAATATGAAATTACAAAGGAAAAATTAAGAGACATGAAGACCAGAAAGACTAGGACTAAGGTCCATCTACCTAGAGTACTATAAGAAAATAGGAGAGAGCAGTGATGTCGAACTTACGGCACATGTGTCACATCCAAGTGCTTATTATCCCTGAAAGCTCTAAAAAGTTTACCATCACTGAATAGAGAAAGGCAGTATTCTAAGGGGTAGCAGATGAGGATTGTCTAGACCAATGAGTGACATGCAGTCCTCACATTCTATTATCATTGTAAGCTAGCTGACAAAGAAATGACATTTGCAAATGTCTGAGAGTAAGTAACTAGAAAAGTAAAATTATATTTTTACCAAACCTGCCTTTAAAAACAGGAACACTCATGAAATGGGATAAAATATTTGCAGACCATATATCAACTTATGTACTAGCTCAATATTTAACTTTCTTTTCTCAGACAGGGCCTGGCTCTGTAGTGCAGGCTGGTCTTGAGTTCATTATGTAGCCAAGACTGGTCTTGAACTCACAGTGATCCTCCTGCCTCAGCCTCTCAAGAGCTGGGATTGTAGCCATGAGCCATCACACCTGGCTGTATTGAACTACTTGAGAAACTGGTACAGTTAAAAACAGAGCTAAAGGAATCATCCCTTCTCTATACAGTACCCTATGGATATTCCTGCTTTCATTGTCCTAAGACAGGTAGAAAATAAAGTAATAACCAGGTACAGTGGAGCAGACCTGTGATCCCAGCACTTGGGAGGTTGAGGCAGGAGAATCACTGTGAGTTCCAAGCCAGCCTGGGCTACGTAATGAGTTCAAGGCCAGCATAAACTACACAGTGAAACCTTGTCTCAAAAAACAGAAAAGTGAAAATAACAAAAGTTCAGGGGACCGCTGATGCTCTAGGCAAGAGCAAAGTGTATTAGATCTCCCAGCTTGACTTTTGCTCACTTTTACTCTACCCCCATTTCCTAACAGGTTCATAAATGTACACTACATCTCATAAATATAATTAAGATCCAAGTGAATTCTTGGGGCAAAGATGTCTCAGAAATGTCCTTTAAAATGACTCAGTGCCTATTGGATTAATTCTGTTGCTTTCATCTGGAGACGCAGTGGGAGGCACCAACACAGAAGTACCTGGCTTTTAAATTCTGAAAGCCTGATTTATTCCCACCCTTCTTTTCTGTTGCTACCTTTGCAGGCTTTGACCTGTGTGCAGTGCCTTTTTGTCACTCCGAACCTCTTCCTGTCTGTGCCCTGAGCACAACTTTCCATGATTTTCAGTAAACATAGCTGCTTATGATTTCCTACTGTATATACACTTGGCCATTCTTTCCTCATTGTATCCAAGAACCTGGACTGTTATGGGCCTGTCTTATATACTTTTCTCAGTGCTGAGACAAAACACCCAACACCTAAACTTAAAGGAGAAAAGTTTTATCATGATTCACAATTTGTTGAGGCTTCAGTTCATAGTTGGCTGGCTCCAAGGCAGGGTGGCATGGCAAGGGACATGGCAGAGGAGAAACAGTTCATACCATGGCAGGGCAGGTAGAAAGCAGCACAGAAGTAGCAGAAGCTGCCTTTATAGTCTATCTAGGTTGTAAGCTTATTGATTAGTGCCACTCACATCCAGGGTGGAGCATCCTTAATCCCAAGCATCATACATCCCAGACTCAGCCATCCCAATAAAGTCCATCTATGACTGCATGAAGCTTTGGGGGAACATCTAGACACAAGCCATAACATGGCCTGTTCCACATTTTTCCCATGGTAACTTATCACTTGCATTCCTGTAAGTAATGTGTGAAGGTTCCAGTTTCTCAACATCTTTGTCAATACTTGTCATCCAAGTTTTTCAAATTGCCTGTAGTTCTGAAGGTCTATCAGAACTACCAGTAAATCTTGCTTTGGTTTTTCATGCATCTATTGGGTTGGTGATCTTTCTTTGAGGTTCACAGTGTTGGAAAATGAAAGACCCTATTCTCTATTCATCCTTCAGAATCAGGATATTATCACCCAGAGGAGGAGGCACTAAGCCTGTAATCCCAGCACTCTGGGAGGCTGAGGCAAGAGGATCACAAATTGCAACCCAATCTGGGTTGGGGAAGATACTGTCTCAAAATTTAAAAAAAAAAAAAATTTTTTTTTAAGGGCTGGGGATGTAGCTCAGTGGTAGAGGACCTCTGGATCTGATTCTAGTACCACCAAAAATAAGTAAATAAATAAACTCTTTCCACTTATGTGGGACTGTAGGGGTCCTGTTGTCTTGCTGCCAGCTGAGACACATTTCTGTCTTTAAGATCCCAGTAAATGACTGTACAATCATGGATCCATCTGCCCTTTTTCAGGTGAGCAGTTGGGCAGGTACTACTGTTTAGGTCCAGATGTCCCCCATGAGCCTCATGCACTCATAGGTAATTGGACCATAGGGGTTTATAGCTGATTTGCTGTTAGGAGGTGGGGCCTGGTGTGGGGGGCTCACTGTAGGTGTGGCCTGGAAAGGTTTATCTTCCTTCTGTGCTCCCCGCTTCTCTCCTGGCTTCTTGTCTGCCAAGAGGTAAACAACTTTTCTCTCCCATGCACTTGTGCCATGTTGCCCTGAGCCAACTACTTGGGACAGAAAATTCCACTCTGCAGTGGACAGCATGCCTGGGAGAAAGCTGGAGGATCGGTGGGAAAGGACAATGTATTCCCCAGAGCAGAGCCAGCTCTTGGAGACAGGAGGAAGAGGACAAGGTGGCCAATCCTCAGGAGAGGGGAAGTTGACACCTGGGTTTTGACAACAGCCACAGCTTCTCAGTCCTGTCTGACACATAAAAATTTCTTTTGTAATCCCAGCATTCTGGGAGGGTGGGGCAAGAAGTTGCCAATTTCAAACCCTGTCTCAAGGGTGGGCTCCTCTCCAACCCCTGCCCAGGAAAGCTACCTTCCTGCTCCCAAAGCAGGGAGCTTGACTTGTGTACTTCCTGATTTTTCTGCCTATTTGGGAATATCTGATCATCTTAGCAACATATTGAGATCCTGTTCCCCAAAATAATTTTTTTTTTTTGATACCAGGGATCAAACTCACAACCTCACACTTGCCAGGCAAGCACTTATGCTGCTGAGCTAAATCCTTGGCCTCTCTCTAAAATAAATTTTTAAAAATTTAAAAATAGGTTGGTGATGAAGCTCAGTGCAAAGGCCTGGGTTTAATCCCTATTGCAAAAAAATTTTTTTTTCTAAAGTGCTTTTCTTAAAGTTGGAAAAATAAGTCTTTATCTTGGTCTGTTGGGTAAGTGACTCCATGAGTCTAACCATTATAGGATTTATTTATTGCATTTGGCTACCAGCCCTTGACCTGTCTTCCAAGGCTGGAATGACCTGGATTTTTGCTTTTCCTTTAGAAGCCTCATTCTCAGGAGACAAGGGTGCCTTTTCACAGTGCCACCCCTTTGTGGCAAGGTATGGCCTCTGGGAGTGAGGAGGGTAAGAATGTACCTCCTTTTCTAGCTTAGAAAAAGGTGCTCAGGCACAAGCTGTTGTTTCTTGAGTGATTCACTAACTCAGCCAAAGAACCTGAACTCCCTGCAGTGAAGAGGCCTCACACGGTCTCAGCTATGCAAAAGCAACAATCACATGGGGCTCAACTCAGAGACTTTTACTGGGAGGCTGTGAAAGCCACACACCCTGGCCCAAGCACTTCGGGGTACTAGGAGACACACAACAACGTCAATATCTCAAAGCTGCTGTGCTAATTTATACACACAGCCGGGCATGGTGACACAAGCCTGTAATCCCAGCACTTGGCAGACTGAGGCAAGGGGATCACCATGAGTTCAAGGCCAGAATGGGCTACATAGTGAGTTCAAGGCCAGCCTGCACTACATAGTAATACCCTATCTCAAAAAAACAAAACAATTCTATGATGAATATGATTATTATGTATATCTAAAATGTAAAATGTACCAATAAAAGCTGATTGGAGAAACAAAACAAAACAAACAGAATAACTAAAAAAATACAGTGTATACACTCAGAATTCCTTGGGCTGTACACGTGACTGTGTCAAACTCCCATTTCCTCCACCCTTCACAACAAAGACAACAGGCAGCATTGGAGCGCCCTAAAAATGGGGGCTGCAGAGGCCAAAGGTGGTGTTTAGCAGTGGAGCCCTTGCCTATGCCCTTGGCTAGAAACATGGCAACAGGTGAAGGCTGGGTAAGCAGTGCTTTCTCAACATGGTCTTTGCTTTGGCCACCCAGGATTTCCTTGTGGCATGATTTCTCAAGTAATTAGACTTCTTTTCACTTGACATCAATCTGGGCAATTCAGTGACAGTGAAACCCTTTATTAAAATGGCGGTCCCCATTCCCTTTACCAACATGGCTGCATGCTGATGAAAAGCCTGACTGTATGTTTATTTATTTATTGAGACAGAGTCTCCCTATGCAATTCAAACTGGCTTTGAACCCACTTTGTAGCCCAGGCTGGTCTCAGACTCACAACAATCCTCCTGCCTCAGCCTCCCAAGTACTGAGATACAAGCGTGTGCCATCATGCCTGGTTATATTTTATTTTTGAGAGAGGATCTTGCTAAATTGCCCAGGCTGGACTCAAACTTGTGATCATACTGCTTCAGCCTCCCAGAGTGTAACCCCCATGCTTTGTAAGCCTTGTATCAATTTTGTTTGTTTATTTATTTATTTTGAGAAAGGGTCTCTTTATGTGGCCCAGGCTGCCCTTGAACTTGCTAGTAGTCTAGGCTGGCCATCAATTCTCTTGCCTCAGTCTCCCATATGCTGGGATTACAGGCATGTACCACCACACCCAGATTTGTAACAATTTTTAAGAGCACTCTTATCTGGCAAACTGATCATGACCCCAGCTAAGGAAATAGAGTTATTCCTCATGTGAGGGTCTCTGTGCTAAAAGCATAGGAATAGCCCAGAAGTAGGTGGAGGACCACTTTCTTGGCCTTCGATTATGATAAAATCTTGACTGTTTTTTCTATTTCATGATTAAGTACAGTGGAAATATCACTTAAGATGAAATTGTCAACAATGCCTGACAGATGTGGCACCGTTCTTTAGCCAGAGATCTTTCTGGAACTATTAAAGAGACCCTAAGGACTGCCCATTCTGTGGGCTGCAATGTCAATGGCCAGCAACCTCATGACATCATAAACAACATCAACAATGGTACAGTGGAGCGCCCATCTAGCCAACACAGTTAGAAAATATCTCAGCGATGCTAGTGTGGTAGTGCATGCCTGTAATCCCTGTGCATGGGAAGCTGAGTCAGGAGAACTACTGTGACTTCAAGGCCAGCCTGGGCTACACAGTGAGTTCAAGGCCAGCCAAAGCTGCACAGTGAGCCCCTGTCTAAAAAAAAAAAAAAAAAAAGAAAGAAAAGAGAAGAAAAGAAAAGAAAAGAAAGAATCTCATTTAAAAAAAGAGCAGGGTGTGGTGATCATACCTATAATCCCAGCATTTGGGAGGCTAAAGTAGGAGGATTACTTCAAATTCAAAGCCAGCCTGGGCTACAAAGTGAGCTCAAGGCCAGCCTGAACTGCATAGTGAAACTGTCTCAAAAAGACAAAATAAATAAATAAGATGACCTGACAACAACAAAAAGAGCATACTTATCTATTGAGATGCATAAACACTGAACGACATCAACAACTGATACACCAACACGCAGAAGAACCAGAGGTGGGAGAGTTTCCTGGATCGAGTGGGAGATCTGGGAGCAGAGACGCCAAGCAGTTTTGCCAGCCTTTTAGGACCTGGCAGGCAGAGGGGTTGCTGGGAACAGGGTTTAAGAGAGATCATCTAGGCCATCTTCACTGAGGTTGCCAAGTAAAAATGGCCAAACTTTCTCTCCGGTCCTAATTATAGTAAAGGGGGCAGTCAGGAAAAGGATAGGAAACATGGGGGTGCCCTCTTCCCCTCTGTGTCCCTTTCCCAGCAGCAGCCTCTGTCCTTTTTGGCTGGGACAAGAGGCAAGGATAATCTCCTGTCCTCCACTAGGCAGCCTGGAGCAAAGGCACAGAGGCAGCCAGCTAGCAGCAGAAATATCTGGGGGAGAGGTGCCAGCCTGCTCGGAGGAGGGAGGACGTGCCTATGTGCACACGCTTGTGTAAATAAGGGGTAGGCCCTGCAATTATGAATGAAAACAGCACAAAAAGCAGGAGACCCATCACCTCCCACAGCTTTCACCTCCCTTCCACCTCCCAAGATGGCAGGATCTCCACCACCTCCAAGTGCTCCTCAGACATCTACCAAGCAGCAGGAAGCTCACTTCAGCCCTGGCCCACGCACAGTTGCTCTGGGCTCCCTGCTCTCATAGCCTGCTGTGACAGGTCAATCCCAGCACTTGGGAGGCTGAGGCAGGAGAATCACTGTGAGTTCAAGGTCAGCCTGGGCTACAAAGTAAGTTCAAGGCCAGCCTGAACTACATAGTGAAACCCTGCCTTGAAAAGACAAAAGAAAAGAAAAGAGGATGATAGAAGGGGAAAGGCTTCCTCTAAATATTAACATTCAATACTTGGAAGGTTTCACACATGGAGAGAGTTTAGAGGTCTATACACAGACTTATCCTAAATGGCTACAGGGACATAACTCAGAGAACTCACTGAGGAAATGCTCTTTTATTTTGGCAATGGGAAATGAACACTAGGCCTCCACACTGAGTTATATTCCCAGCCCTTTTTACTTTTAATGTTGAGACAGGTTCTCACTAAACTGCTAGACTGCCCAGGCTGGGCTAAAACTTGTGATCTTCCTGCCTCAGCCTCCCAGAGAACTGATATTACACATATGTTCCATCATGCCCAACTAACACTCTTAAATTCATATTTGCAATGTTCTGTTTTGATCCTTATTACCTAATTAGAGGTCTCTCCACTGAAAGAACTTTACTGAAATGAGAAAACTGAGATGTTCCTAAGCTTCCTCATGAACATACTTTCCTAAAGCAGTTATTGAATTTTCTTCTTTTTTATAATACCATTAGTCCTCCAAATCCTTGGGTTCCACATTCATAGATTCAATGAACTGAAGATTAAAAATACCTGGAAAATTGTGTCTGTATATCTATGGTCCTTTTTTTCATTATTCTCTAAACAATATAGTATAACAACCAGTTACATAGCATTTACATTGTATTTACAAGGTCTTCAAGTAAACTATGGTAAAGGGCTAGGGATGAAACTCAGTGATAGGGCACTAACCCAGTATGTGTCAGGCCATGGGTTTAATCTCTAGTTCCAACTGAGTGAATGAATGAAATCTATGGTGAGATCTAGAGAATATTGTAAGTCATCTAAAGATGACACAGTATTCAGAAGAATGCTCAAAAGTTATATGCAAATACTATGACATTTTATATAAGGTACTTGAACATGGACAGATTTTGTTATTCCTAAGGGTAGGGGAATACAGGAACCAATTTCCCATGAGTATCAAGGGACAGTTGTGTATGTTCATAATAGAACATCTGAAACTTGGCAAAGTATAAAACTGCATATAATCTGTGCATTCTCATTTAAAAACTTTCACAGGCCTTACTCATGCCTATAATAGAATGTCTCCGTCATGTTAAAATGTACCAAGCCAGGGATGGTGGCACATGCTGGTAATCCCAGCACTTCTAGAAACTGAGGCAGGAAGGCTGCCATGAGTTCAAGGCCAGCCTGGGCTACATAGTGAGTCCAAGGCCAGCCTAAATTAGAGTGAGACTGTGTTTTAAAAACAATAAAATAAAGCTTTTTGAAGTTAGTATACTTTGTTTTCTAGATCTCAAATATTTCTGAATATTTTTACGAGTCTATAGGCTCCAGAAACTGTGCCTATAGTGATTAATAAACAAAAGGAAACTGGCCTGTGAAAAATAATGATTTTTTTTTTTTTTTTTTTTTTTTTGCGATACTGGGGATCAAACTCGACCTCGAACTTGCCAGGCAGGTGCTTATGCCACTGAGCTAAATCCCCTGCCCCAATAATGTTGATAATTAAGATTGTAAACCTATACCCAGTCCCTTTCTTCTTCCCTCATTTGTAATTAAATGGTCCGTATAGTATTTTGTTTTGCTTTGTTTTGTTTTTACAGTGCTAGAGATAGAGCCAGGACTTCATGTAGTTCGAGAGGCAAGTACCCTACCATTAGGCTACACTGCCAGGGTTCACATAGGTGGTTTTTTGTTGTTATTGTGAGACAGGGTCTCACTATGTAGTTCAGGCCTGGAACTCATTATATATCATGGGCTAGCCTCAAATTTAGTGATCCTCCCGCCTCAACCTCCTGAATGCTGGGATTACAGGCACGTGCTCCCATACCAGGCTTGTTTTTGTTTTGCTCTGCAGTGCTGGGGTTTAAACCCAGGGCCTTACACATGCGAGGCAAGTGCTCTGTCATTGACCTACACTCTTGTCTCAAGCTCTTGACCCAATTTCCCCATCCCAATTCAAGTATTTGTTTCACCTTAGTTACACATATGTTGTCACAATGTTGCTCAAGCAGTAAATTTATGAACTGTTTAAAATGTTAGTAATTTTTTTTCCGCAATTGTAAAACTGGCAAGTCATCATCCAGAGATGATAGTTAAAAATGCTATTGCATAATAAATACAAAGTCATTGAGCAGCTGTTCTTCTTTTTTCCAAAAAATTCAGGAAACACATAAAAATGAATCATTCATTCAGTAAATATTTGTTGAGTAGCTTCTACATGTTGGGCACTGTTCTAGATTTGAGTACACAGGCATCCTCAAAACGGCCAAATCCTTCCCCAGGAGCTACATTCTAGTAGGGAAGACAGAGAATTAACAAATACATAGGTTTGGTGGTGATCAGTAATATAAAGAAAAAATGAAGCAAGTTAAGAGAGATGGGGAGTGTGTCAGGTATTTGCCTCCCTGAGAAATGACACACGATCAAGGTCCAGAAGGAAGTGAGAATAGACATTCATTCATGAGATTCACTGAACAGGTTCTAGACACTGAAGATGCCCTGTGAATAGCAGACATCCCCCCTCCGCCCCCTGGCCGCAGGTCTCTTCATTGCAGAAACCCTGCTGTTCTACCTGATCACAGGGAAATGCTAGATGTCAAATATGCCAAGTTTATGTTTCCCAAAGTCAAAGAATGAATTCTAAGGAACAAAAGAGGTTAAGAATATGAAAATTCATTGAAGAAAAGGAATGGGGAATAGGATAGCTCCTGAGAGACAGGAGGGGTCCGAAATGGGTTGCTGAGTCCACCTTTCAAAGGTAGTTTTATAGAGCAAAATCATGAGGCAGGTACAATGTGGGTCAAAATTATGAGAAACCAAGAAGATTGCAAGTATAGTCATTTAGGTAATATTGATCTAATAGTAGCAAGGGTATATGGGAAACATCATTAGCCTTGATCAATCTATAGTCTTTTATTCGTCTTTTTGAGACAGTTTCACTATGCAGTTTAAACTGGCCTTAAACTCACTTTGTAGCTGAGGCTGACCTAAAACTTGCAGCAATCCTTTACCTCAGCCTCCCAAATGCTAGAATTACAGGTGTGAGCGAACATACCTAGCCTATAATCTTAGTCCTCACTCTAAGCCATTTTAGTGGTTTCAGTCTTAGTGTTCTTGGTTTTAGTCTCAACAGGTGAGAGAGGATGGCCCAACACTTATGGGAAATCTCAAAAGGATGATATGATAATCCAGAGCCTCCTTCATCTCTTAGGAAAGTATGTAAAATTAGTCATTGTGATTTTAATTTTCATATGCACCTCTAGCCACAATTACGATAAATCATCTTTTGCATTGACTCCCTGGAGGGCCCAGCCCTGTCTGACTTCCTACTATATTTCTATCTAATTTAGCTTTCTATAGTATACCCAGTAGAGTGGAAACTTAATTGTTCAGGAAGGGAAGGAAAGGAAGAGCTACTAAGATTTTAGAGTACTTAAAATTCTAAAATTACAGTATAAGCTAGGCATGGTGGCACACACCTGCAATCCTAGCACTCAGGAGGCTGAGGCAGGAGGATTGGTGCAAATTTGAGACCAGCCTGGGCTACAAAGTGAGCTTGGGATCCACATGAACTGCATAGGGAGACCCTATCTCAAAAACACAAATATATATAATCTACTTTCCTTCCAAAGAAAAGGACTGCTTCCATTTTATTTCTGCTCCCTGAACTCATCTTAAATATTTACTGATTTTCAAGCTCATCTTATTTTTACTTTCCCAAACTAATCATTATTTTAAAAAAGTCTTGAAATAAAATGAATTTGAAAAAAATTGTCTTGAATAGTCAATTTCATTTAGGCTCATGTTATTACACTTTTTTTGGGTTTTTTTTTAGACAAGTGACAATGTCTCACTATATAGTTTCGGCTGGCCTTGAATATTCAGTGATCTTTCTGCCCTGTCAGCCTCCCAAATTCTGGGATTACAGCCACACACCACCATGCTTGACTAGTACTTCATTTTTGATGGCTGAATGATACTCCACTCTACTATATTTCAATTATCCTTTCACAATTTGGTGGACATTTTGGGTTGGTTCCAATTTTTTTGGCAATTATAAACAATGCTGCTATAAACATGTGTACATTTTTTCAGTCTAACAAACAAAGTAATATTATTTTAGAGAGCTAAATTATTCAAAATATTATAGGCAGGGGCCGGGGATTTACCTCAGAGGCATTAAGTGCCTACACCTGGCAAAGGCAAGGTCATGTGTTCAATCCCCAGTACCAAAAAAAAAAAAAAAAATTATAGGCAGATAGGGCTGGGCACTCAAGAGGCTAGGGCAGAAGACATCCATGCATTTGTTGAAGGTCCAACCATAGGACAGAGCAATGATTATACCCATATAATTCCCCCAGGGGCGAACCGCTGTAACTGTTATTCTATGTAGGTAGCAATTGCCTTGAGTGGAGGACCAAAACCTCTTCCCTGCAAAGTCCTAGTTTGGTCCATGTACACCTGCTACTGCTAAGTGATTTACTTCCCCATTTGATCTCCATTCAATCAATATTACCCAAGTGATCTTACTTGTAATCTTATTGGTTGACTATGGTTCTGTCTCACTTCATTCCCGCTTGTGATATTCTGTTGGATCAGTATTACTCAAGTATACTTGTAATCTTATTAGTTACTTGGGGTTTTTTGTTTGCTCTTTTTAGTTAACTACTGTTTTGTCTTACCTTGTACCTGGTCTCATCCAGTGATTTTACTTTACAAAACTCCACTGAGAAATGGGGTTCCCAGGCCACTCACTCAGGATCCCCTTCCATCCCGAGGCAGAAGCTTTCTCTCAAGAAATACCTTCTTACTCTTAAGCTTTGTACTTCCTACCACTTGTCAATTTTAGAGAGACACGAATACAACATATTAGATAGTGAGCAGGTTGGGGAGTTATATTTCCTTTATATTACTTGGAGGTCCTCTATCATATGCTCTATGTATCATCAAATGTCACTTTTAAAATTTTCTGTGTGCACATTTTTTGTGTGAACTAATGTCTTCAATTTTCTTGACTATACTTATGAGTAGAAATTCTGGATTATATGGTAACTGTTTCACTTTTTGAGGGGTAAGCTGTTTTCTAAAGCAGCTATACTATTTTACAGACCCAGAACCAACAAGGGAAGCTTCCATTTTCTCCACCTCCTCACCAACACTCGTTCCCTTCTGGTTTTATTTCCATGATAACCATCCTAGTGGGTGTGAGCATCCTAGTGCGTATCCCATGTAGATTCTATTTTATGTTTGTTTAATACAAACTACAGCACTGTGTTAAGAGTTTTCTGGTGCAATAAAGGAGAACATAAGAAAAAATAAAAATGGCCTTTTTATTTAAAGGAAGCAGAGAGGAGCCCACAACCAGCAAGGGTTTGTCTTTCTCCTCTGCCTGGATAGGGGAACGTGGGGTATTTGTGACCTTTGACCAGATGTGGTGCTTGGGTTGGTCACTGATGACACAAGAGGAACTGATTGGAATTTTCTTCCAGCACACTGGGAAAGGAAAGAGGAAGTTGTAATTGTGGAAGAAGGAAGAAGTGGCCTTCAGGGTAAGCAGTCCCAATTTGGCCTTCCACCATGAACTACCGCCATAATGTCCTGTAATTTATTCTAGGGAAAAACTCTTTCACACTGTATATACACTTTATACACTTATACATTTAGCTTTTTTGTATATAAATGGTTTATTTTAAATGTTTTAAGGCTAGGAGAAACATCATTACTATAAATTACTTACAGAATTAACAGATTTATATTGTACTTCTAAATGCAATGAACAGGAAATTGCCTCCACATTGTATAAAATAAAATTAAAAATGAATTCAAGTTCAAAAGATGAAGTCATTTACCTAGTTTTAAAATGTGAACATGAAGATCTCTGAAATATATATATTCATCCAAACTGCACTAATGATTGAAAATACAGAGAGCACACAGCATTTCAAAGGAACCACAGACATTTTGACTATCATCAATTTGTTACAGTAATTGTTTCTGTTTTGTCCTTGGAGAACTCTCATTTTTTAAGACAATTATCTTAAGAGTGTTTTCGGGCACTACAATTTGTAACAATCAACACTTAGCTTTTAACAAAATATTATGGCAGTCATCTCGGTACGCATAGACCTTTTTTTTTTTTCTGCTTTTGCTAGTCCACCATGATTTATTTAACCAGGTCCTTCAGACTGGCTTCCCAGGTGTTACTATTATGAACAATGCTGCAATGACTATCTCTACATAATCAATTCTCCACTTATAGGAGTTTGCAAGGATTTTTTTTTTTTTTGGTCTTTTTCAGACATGGTTTTGCTATGGCAATTCAGGCTAGCCTTGAACTCACATTGATCCTCCTGCCTCAGACACCTGAGTGCTGGGATTACAAACATGTGCCACCACACCCAGCTGTAAAGATAATTCTTAGAAGTGGAATTCTAGATTCAGGAGCACAGATACTCTGGACTGATAAAGAACCAAAAACTGCCGGGAGCTGAGCCGCAAAACTGATTTCCAAATGTCTGTCTGGCAGCACATCTGAATTCCTCAACTTTCTTCATTCCAGACAGTCCCGCGCCCTCCTTCCCACAGACTGCAGCCTGCCTAGAAAGTAGGGGAAAAGTCGTGGCGTAACTGTGCCTTCTCCCTTTCCCTCTGCTCAGGTGGGCAGAGCAGGCAGAGCTGTGGGAGCCGCTGGTTCTTTCCTGCCCAGCCCGATGGCTGGCCTGGGGATGTGATGATGCCTTAGAGCTGAGAGGCCCCCTGCCTGCCTGTGACCCCCTTCCCAAGAGGGCACTGATCACCCACAGCCTTCCCTCCCCTGTGTGGATGCTCAGTTCAGGGGCCTCCCCATTCCATGTTCTCCTCCCAGACTTTCTTTTCTGCGATCTCCTTACAGTGATACTTTTGTCTTGGTGTGGTGGGATGGTGCCTAGTAAGAGGGCCCAGCCCCCCCAAGCCTTGGCGTGAGGCTGCAACTTGCTAGCTCTTTAGTTCAGGTTAAAATCCCCCTTTAAAACCACCTAGGGGCCAGTGCTCTTTTTAGACGAGAAACGGAGGCCACGGCATGCAGTGACTTGCCCATAAGCAATGAAGAGCCCACCCCAAGGTAAGGGAGTATTCCACATCCTTTTAAGCAACATGACAAGCGGAATATGTCAAGGACACATTTGCAATCTCATCAGTCTGGGAGGCTGACAGATTTGGGCTGAGGCTGGGCAATTTTTAGACTTAGTGGAATCTTGTCTATAGAAAACAATTTTTAAGGCCGGGGTATAGCTCAGTAAAAGGCTCTGGATTCAATACCCAGTGCTGGGGAAGGTGGGGGACAAGCTCAAAGAAAACAAAAAGTTTAAAGTGAACAAAAAGGATCTCCCCACTCCAGAGAGACGAGTGGCACATTAAACCACAGATAGGCTCTAGGGAAGTGGGGGTGGCGCCTTACTTCTGGTTCCTCTAAGTTAAATAAAATCCACTCTTCAGGCCCTGAAATGGAGAGAACAAGGGGTTGGTGGGGGTCTGCAGCCCTCTGGTAACCTGCACCTCGTCAATCTGGCGAACAGCCCCGTCCCGAAGGCAGCGCATCCCTGCAAGGAGTCGCGGAGCGCGGTCACCCCAGGCTTTTCCGGCGGAAGACGTAGGGGGTAAATTTGTCTCCTCACTGCTTTAAAGCGTCCTGCAGCAACAGGAAATAGACGGAATTAATACATACGGTGAATGCCACTCTGGCCCGCAATGACTTAACGCTTAGACGCGCGGGGTACAGTCACTTGTACATGTAACTTCACGCAGCCCCCAGCCCGAGCTCTTTCGCGCAAGGGCGGGGCCGCAGACGTGCACGCTGGCGTGTGCGTGCGGCTCCAGTGCGCGTGCGCTTACGCTCTGTGGGCGGTGCCGCCGTTATAAGGGGCGGGGCCTGGGCTGAATCCCGAGTCGCAACCTTCGCCGCGTGGCAGTCTTTGCCGCAGATAACTGAGTTCGTGTGGTTCCGCCGCTGCTGGCTGCCGTGTTTCTGCGGATTTTACTCCCGACTCCAGCAGGACCTGCTGCGATAGCGATCTGCTACGATATTGAGCGCTCCACTCTGGATCTTCCCCTTGGAGGTGAATGGCGCTAGGCTTCTCTGCCCGAGATCGGGTTTCCAGGCTCCCTGCACTCCTCTCCCTGGCCGGGTGTCAGCCGGGACTCCGGGCTCCCAAGCTGGGACTGTGGCGCCGGCTGCCTTCCTCCGCGTCCTCACGCAGCTAGCCGCCCCAGCGTTTTTTCTCCTGAGTTTCCGTGGTACCAAATCCCTGTAGCCCAGCCGGCACCCGCCAGTGCTGTTGGGCGGCGTCCCAGCCGAGCCCTTCCAAAGCACCCTTAGCATCTCTTTCCCGGCACCGCGCCTAGCGGGTTGTGGCGGGAGTAGCCCCGCGAGGGCAGGGTTCGTGTCCTCCGGGTTGCCGTGTGGCCCTATTGTAAGAGAAATTTTCTCTTGTTAACAGTGCATGGTCTACGCTGCTCTATGCTGCTCATCTCCTCCCAATATTCCGGGAATTGAGCCGTTATAGTTTAAAGCTGCCTAGGTTAAATTCAGACTAGGATAAAGCTGACTAGAAAACCTGGGTTGCGAGGTAGAAACAGCCCCTTCCCATGTTTAAGGAATTTATGGAATGTACCTTCCCTGGGCATCTGCTGCCCATATTAGGAAGCACCCTCCGCCGCCCAACTCTAGACCACCCTATAGTCGCCCCCTCCAATGAATGTAGAAAGCCATTTAAACTAACCAATGCCTTCTGCTTCTGTAACCGCGCTTGCCAAAGTCCTGCCTTCCTTTGTTCGGTAGTTTAAAAGCCATGCTCCGGCATACCTCGTGGCTCTCTGTTCCTGCGTGTTCAGTGAGCCCCACGCATGCTTGGACAATAAAAACCCCTTGCCAATTGCATGAGAAGGCGTCTGTTGGCTTCTTCCTACACGTGGCGGGCGTCTCGACCCTCACACTATCACCATCCAGGATGTCTAACATTGTAAGTGTTCAGGATATACTTGTTAAATAATGAACTTGACAGATTTGATTCTCAAAGTTATTTCATTTCCAGAAAGTTTATAGGTAACTCGAATTTGACCACATGGGAGAGACTTCTAGGCAGGTTGATTTCTCTAGGGCATGTTCTTTTTTTGATTATTTTGAGACACGGTCTTGCTGTGTAGTCAAGGCTGGTCTTGAACTCAATAGGTGGTCCCGGTCTTGCTGTGTAGTCAAGGCTGGTCTTGAACTCAATAGGTGGTCCAGGCTGCTCTAGGGCATGTTTTTATAGTCCCTCCTTCCTCTACAAAGCAACTGGACCTCCTCTTAGATACTTGCACAGTAGTAGCACGGAGTGTACATTAACCTGCCCAGAACAGTCTTCAAGGGAAGAAAAAATTTAAAACAGTGCTTTTGAATTAGTGTGAGAACCAAGTATGGCTCCACAGCTATGGCGTTTGTGGTATTAATATATACTTGGAGATTCTCTGGTGGGAGAGTACACTGCCCCCTGGCAGACTGAGCCTCTCCCTCAGCTCCTGGAAGACCTGAGGGTTAAGGCTGAATGCAAGCATATCCCCAGAGGCTGTAGATTAACTACTTCCTCTTTCCTTAGGACACAGAGGCCAACTAGAAGCAGAAGACAGCTCTGCCATCCTACAAAGGCGCAGCAACCTTTCAGCTATGAAGTATATTTTGAATCTGTACCTGCTGGGTGTGGTGCTCACCTTGCTGTCGGTCTTCGTTAGACTCATGGAATCAGTGGAGGGATTACTGGAGAGCCCATTGCCTGGGAGCACCTGGGCCATGAGAGATCATTTAGCCCACACCGAGCTGTCCAAAACCCTTCCTGATCACCCATCCAGAGGGGTGCAGTAAGATCTCCTTCAGCACCAGCCATGTCTTGAAACACTGCCCTTAGCACATCCTACCTGGTGTCTCAGCAGGCAAGCTCACAGAACCAGTGTTTCCAGAAAACCATTAACAAGACCAGGAGAGCCTACTTGGGTACTCTTTGCCCTGAAACAGAGCCTGTTGAGTGTAGAGGTATAAGTTGGCTGCCTTTGTCTTCTCTTCCTTTTCCCCAGTGACTCTTGGCTTTGATGTCCTTAGCACTGTGCCTCTGAAACCTCTGAAATGAGTCATGCTGCAACTTCAACTTAAATCCTAAACATTCACCAAGAGTTCCTTTGGACCTGGGTGCCTCGTGGCTGCTTTGGTTGGTTGGTGTTTAGTTTTCTGTGAGAACTCTTCTGTGTCTGGATAGCATCTGAGGTGTATCAGTTGGCTACAAGAAGGAGCAGGACAGACTATCTAGTGTATCAGTTCACATTTTTAAATCCATTCCACGTAGTGTATTTGTGTTTGTATTGGTCTGAAGAGGACAGTGGGATGGCATAGCCTCCTGGGACATGGGTATTATGGTCACCGTGTGGCTTAAATTAATTTTTCTAATGCAATAAAGTTGAATGTGTATTTCTGTGTGTAATATTGACTTCTCCCCTTGAAATTAGTGATGAGAGGGTCTCAATTCATAAATCTGAGGTTTAACATCTTAAAACTTTGGAGCAGGAAAAACTTAAAACTTTCTAGATATGAACCTCTGAATTTGGGCACAAGGGGCAGTTAGGTTTATTGTATCAGCCAGTTGACTGAGCCTATGCCAAGATGATTATAGTCAGCCTTCCATAGCTAGAGTCTGTACCTTCTGATTCAGCTTACCACAGATTGAAGTCTTGCTTTTCTTTGTTAGCTCCTCAGATCAAGCCTATTTCCTTGCACATACTAGACTTTTTGTTTTTGTTTTAGATGAGGTCTCTGTGTAGTGTAGGCTCGTCTTGAACTTGCTTATGTAGCCCATGCTGGCCTCGAACTTGCAGAGATCCTCCTGCCTCAACCACCTAAGTGATGGGATTGCAGGCATGCTTTACCACGCCCAACACAGGCTAGATAGCCTTCAACCCTCAAAGTGTTTTTTTTAATTGTTCCTGTACTGATCATGTACAAACTTGTCCTTCCCATTACTCCCTAAGGAATGTAGTGTAGTAAATATGTACACGGCATTTACATTGTATCAAGTATTACCAGTACTATAGAGATTTAAGGTATATGGATGGTAGCATGTGTCCAGGTTATATGGGAATAGTACACCATTTTATATATTTATATATTTGGACTTGAGCATCCAAAAAGAGACAATTGTGTCATGCTCTTGTTACTCTGTCTTGACAGTCTAAAGATAAATGATCCATTCTTCCATCCCCTAACCTTGACTCTAAAAGAAAGAAAACAACCAGACCAGGAGAACTGGTTTTGTTGTACCATGTCTTTTATCCAGCACAATGAGGGCGTAATTCTGATTGTTCGTAGGATCACCGGATAAAGTATCTGCATCTCACAGATGATTTTTTCTGCTCTCTGGCCCAAATCTGTAGCTTGTTCTAAAAAAAGGGAAGGGTTTTATTTTTTCTTGTATTTATCACTCCTCCATTCCCTGCCCCATGAACAGGTGTACTCCCTCTGCTTCTGGTAATATACTCCCATCTGTGTGTTCATGTCATGTGAACATGATGGATTTGTGAATTTGGGTCCATGCTGAGAAATAAGCCCAAACCTTTGTAGTGAGCTACATCCCTGGCCTTTTTTTTTAGTTTAATTTTTTGTTTATTATTAGCAGCATAAACGTCTGCCTGACAAGTGCAAGGGCCTGAGTTGGATTCCCGGTATCCTCCCCCCACAAAAAATTGAGCTAAATATTAACAGTACTGGGAATTGAATCTAGGGCCTTCCCATTGAACTACAACCACAGCCAGTTACTCATGTTTGTTTGAGAGGCTCTTGCTAAATTTGGCCAGTCTGGGCTTGAATTTGAGATCTGCCCGCCCTGGCCTCCCAGAGTGCTGGGATCACCATGCCCAGCTCTCCCTAATCCTCCCTGTACCCTCTTCTGAATCTAAAACTGGTAGAGAAGCTATTTTGTATCACCCAGAGATTGTTAGATTTGAACTTGATGTCACTAAAGGAATTCTTGGGTGGTTTCCTTGGCTGAGGCATGAGGTATGCTACCTGCCGCTGAGATAGTGAGCTGACTTTGATTATCGCTAGTGGTAGCCACTGGTCTTCAGTATTTCTGCCCCCACCTTCCAGGCACCTGATACAATTGTATTTCCTGATGCCCTTGTGGTTGAATGGTTTACCATCATTAATTCTTGCTAATGAGTTCTGAGTAAAAGTCACCATGTCAACTTGTAATATTAAAGCACTGATTCCCAAGCTGCAAGCCCCTGTTTTTCTGCCTGTTGCAGTCACCATGATTGCTTTGTCTGGAATGGTTTCATTAGTGTACATTCATGGGTGTGGGGGACACTGAGGTGAGCACTTAGCCAATCCTTGATGAATGGAAATAAAATGTACAAATCTTTGTTATGTTCAGCTACTAAGGTTTAGGGGAATTGTTTCCTGCAGTGTAACTTAACCTATCTGGATTGATTTGTTTCTCTGTGTGTGTGTGTGTGTGTGTGTGTGTGTGTGTGTTACTGGGAATTTGGACCCATTGCTTGAGCCTTTCTGGACTGGTATATGGCACACAGCATCTATCAGAAGCCAAACATCAACTAAGATCTGATCACTGCCAACCTCAGATAACATGCACAAGATAGGAGGGTACAGATCAGGTAAAAACATTTGCATGTAAGAGGGAGATGTAAAGGAAGAGCTTAGGGCATCTGAGTTTTTTGTTTGTTTGTTTTGTCTTTTTGAGACAGGGTGTCGCTATGCAGTTCAGGCTGGCCTTAGTCTCACTTTGTGTCCCAAACTAGTCTCAAACTTGCAATGATCTTCCTGCCTCAGCTTCCTGAGTGCTAGGATTACAGGCATGTGTCACCACGCCCGTCAGGATTTGAGTTTTTTAAAATGAGGTTTGTTCTCCTGGTTGCAGAAGAAAAGAATTTCCCAGTGGAGGGAAGAATGTGAGCAAAAAAGAATGTGAGCAGGTGAACCCTGTTCTGCAAGTAGTTTTCAAATGTATTATTAGATGGGGGCCTGACCTCTAGTGGCATCTAGTGGACTTGGAGGGAGAAGGGAAATATTTTCAACACATTCTTAATTTGAAAAGTTGCTGAGGCTCTGTAGCTTAGTGAAAGAGTGATGAATTTGATAATGCATTACTTGAAATTTTTTTTAAACTGAAACCACAACTTTTTCTTTGTTAAACACACAAATCTCAGCATCATCTATTACAAACAAATTTTTCTTATACCAGCACAGTTGTTGAATAATTTTTTAGATTTTTGTCCACACATATGGAGTATTTCTATATTGCCACAGTTTGCCTGGGCATGGTGGTGCACGCCTGTAATCCTAGCACATGGGAGGCTGAAGCAGAAGATGGTTGTGAGTTAGAGGCCAGCCTGATCTACAAAGTGAGTTCAAGTGCCAGCCTGAACTGCATGGCAAAACCCTGTCTCGAAAAAAATAAATTACCATAGTGTATATGAGTACAATTTGGACTTTTCGTGATACCTCAATTGTCAGATGGCTCCACCCTTAAATTTTGCTTGATAGTCAAACCAAAACTGTAACTTAAAAAACTTGCATGGGCCAAAAGTGAGTGACACACAGCTTAGATGCTTCAGTCTAAGCTCTGCTGTTGCTCAGACAGCACATAGTGGTTGCATTAGTGCATGAAAACATTAGTCATTGTGCTTTTTTTTTCTTGCACTTTATTTGCATAAAATATCATAATCATGGGTCCAAAGAAAGTTAGTGATACCAGCAGTAAAGGAAAATTGTGAGAACCATAGTAGAGTTAAAGAAAGAAATAATCACAAACTTTGAAGCTGGCCATTGCTGGTCCCATCTGGCAGCTGAATTATGACTAAGTCAACATTACTGGGAAAGAAATGTGATTAAACTGGCTAAGGTAGCAAAAGATATGAAATCATTACCCACGAAATAGCACCCAGCTGTCAAAGGTGTTGAAAAGTTTTAATTAATTTGGATAAACCAGAAACAAGGGGATGGTGATCACATATCCAAAAGCGTGAAATGTGAGAAAGCTAAAAACCTGCATAGTGAGTTAATGAAGGATATTGTGGGACTGAGTGCTGAGCAGCTCAAAGTGCCCAAAGCCAACCATGGCCAGTTTGAAAAATTCAAAGAGAAAAGGCATACATAGTGTAGTGAGACATGTGGAAGGGGTGAGTGCAAATAGACAAAGCTGACAAATATCTGGCTAAATTTGCTGAATACATAGAGACGTGGGTGGGGGTTAGTTTCATTCCCCAGCAAGAGTTCAACTGCAATGAAACCAGACTTTCTTGGAAAAAAATGTGCAATAGGACTGTGGTGGATTAACTAAGAGCCAACATGTAACACCCAGCTGAACTGAATCAGCGTGGGGCTGGGTGTGGAAGGCCCACCTGAGGATTGTTACCAACAGTACAAAAAGAGAACTGAAGGGGATGAGGTGTGCTGTTGATTCTCCAGAGAAGCTTGGCGTGCTGTCTTCCTGATATGAGCTCAGCTGTTCTCATCATTGGAGGAGCTTGGGTCCTAGTCTCTGAGGATGGCTGCGGTTCTCTTTGGGGGGAGCTCTGGAGCTCACTTCCTGAGTGCAGATCTCTCCACCTGCTGGCATGGATCCTTCATCCTGTCCTTTGGGCGCCCTCCTAGCCCAGATCCTTGACAGATACTTGCATGAGACATTGTTGAGGATTTACGCAGCACATTGCCATGGGATTCTTTGGGTCTCCAGCTTGTGGACAGAGCTCCTGTGCTCTTTTGTATTTGACAGTTTGAGTGAATACTATAAAATAATCCTATAAGTTAGGTGTCCTGTATTAAATCTTTCCCCCTATAAGCCCTGACTACAACAAGGACCTTCATTACTAAAAAGGAAAAAGCAATGCCAGGCCCAAACCTATGAAAAATAGGCTCATTCTGTTGAGTGGGAATGCTAGTGGGGATTTTACAGTGAAGCCCATGTTCAGTGTGATGTGCAGGGCAAATAATAAAACATGGGCGACCAAGCAGTTTTTCATTGAGTAGCCCGAAGTGTTTCAGCCCAATGTAAAAAAACACTTGCAGGACAACTTGCCTTGATGACAGTGTTCCTGCTCATTCTCCAGGCTTAGAGGGCAAGTTGGATGGTAAGTGTTCCTTTATCACTGGTAAGCTCTTGTCCCTGAATATGACTCCTCTCATCCAGCCCATGGACCAGCAAATCATTGCTAATTTCAAAAAACTGTACACCAAAGCACTATTCCAGCAATCTTTTGAAATAATCTCAGACAGCAAGTTGATCCTTCAAGAGTTCTGGAAAAATCGTTTTCCACATTCTCCACAGCATTACCCTTATCAACAAAGCCGGGGGGAGGGGGTTTCTTGCAAGAGCATGAAGACTGCATGGCAGAAGTTGTGACCAGAAGCAGTGACAGAGAGACTTTGAAGTTTTGAGTACTCTGAGGAGGAGGCTGTGTGTGGAATACTGTGTTTCTGTGCAGCCAAAGGTTGATGAAGATGCAGAGCAGTGGGTAAAGGAGTACAGTGCAGAGCTCACCACAGAAGAATTCAAGATCCTCACAAGGAGCAGCGACAGATTGCAGCTGAGGAAGTGTCTGGGAGCAGGAGGTCCCTACCTCATTGATAAAAGTGGCACTACCTGGACAGGTCACCCAGATAACGCAATGATAGAATTGTGAACCAAAATGAAAATACTGCCTTTCACTCTGGAAACATTTTGAAAAGAAGGCAGAAGCAGGTGTTGTTAGACAATTTTCAGTGAGAAAAGGTGAAAAAAAGACCAAGAAAAAAAGATTCCAAAAAATGTACCACCAATGATCATTATGGAAGGAGACTCCTCTTCTAAAACTAACATTTCTCCTCCTCCTCCAATTTCTCTCCAGCTACCAATATACCAGGAAGCTTCCAAATCAAGGTAAAAATATTTTTATTTATTTTTGTTTTTTATTTTTTCTAAACCCACTTTATTTCAAAGAGAGAAAAAAATTTTCAAACTATTTTAATCAAGGGCAACAATGGTACATATGTTGTGCATTGTCATCCCCAAGTCATCCACCAAGAGCACAAGACATCTGCATCCAACTGTCTGAATAATACCAGCACAAATCTTTCTCTTCATTGACCTTAAAGAAATCAGTAATAAAACAATCTTAACTATCTTTTTAATATACATATATACACATATACATACACACATACATGTTTTTTCAGCTTCTCACACTAGTGAGACAACATGATGTTTACACATGTGTGTCTGATTTATTTCACATATGAGTATTGTCTCAAGTTGCATCCACTTACTGATAAAAGTCTCCACTTTATCCTTCTTTATGGCTGAGTAGTACTCCATTGTATAAAAATACTACCTCTTTTTCATCCATTCCTCAGTCAATGGGCATTTAAATTGTTTTCAAGATCTGTCTATTACAAATTGTGCTGCTATACATGTGGGTGCACATATATCACTGTGGTATGATGTTTTTAATTCTTTTGGGGAGATACCCAGAAAGGAAATAGTTGGCTTGAATGGGAACTCTAGTCCTAGTCTTTTGAGGAATTTACACACTGATTTCCACAGAGCCTGCACCAGTCTACACTCCCACCAATAGCAGAGAAGGGTTCCTTTTTTCCCCACAGCCCCTCCACAACTTGTTAAAATATTTTTTATAATTTTTATTTATGAGCTGGGTGTGGTGGCTCATGCCTATAATCCCAGCCCTCGGGAGGCTGAGGCTGAAATATCATTGCCAGTTTGAGACTAGACTGGGCTACAAAGTGAGCCCAAGGCCGGCCTGACCTGCACAGCAAGACCTGTCTCCAAAAAAAGAAAAAGAAATTATATTAGTGCTTATTTGCTTTTTCATGGCCTTTAATATTTGCTTTATATAGTTGGGTGCACTAGTATTTGGTGCATGTATATTTGTGATTGTTATCTCTTCCTCTTGGATTGTTAGCTTTATAAGGATACAGTGGCCTTTTTAAAATCTCTATTAATCAGTCTCAGCTTGAAATCTACTTTGTCAACAAATAGAATAGCTATCCTCTGCTTTTTTCCAGGTCTCTGTCACACTGACTATTGTTTTCTATCCTTTGACTTTTGGTCTATCAATTTCTTTTTAAATTAAATGTGTTTCTTCTTATTGTTGGATCCTGCCTCGATCCATTCTGCCAGCCAGTCTTTTGATTGGTGAATTGAGACCATTAACATTGTTGTTTATAACTGATATGTATTGGTTTGTCCTTGTGTTGTTTTCTTGTTGTTGTCTTCTTTCTGTCCTTTGAGTTTAATTGCTTGGTTTGCCTGGTGGATTCATTCATAGAGTTATAGTCCTTGTTATCTCTTTCTAGAATGTCCTTCGATACATTTTGGAGTGCTGATTTGGTGTTCATGAATTGCCTCAGGTGTCCTTTTTCATAGAAGTACCTTATTCCTCCATCAATTTGAAAGGTAAGTTTACAGGGTTTTTACAGCAATCTGGGTTGGAAGTTGTTTTCTTTTAGGGCTTGAAATACTTCACCTCAAGCTCTCCTTGACTCACAGGTTTATGTTAAGAAGTCTGCTGTGATTCTGATGGGCATTCCTTTACAGGTGATTTGTTTCCTTTATTTTTTTCAAACCCATTTTATTTCAAATAGGAAAAAAAGAAAAAAACTAAAAATTCCAACACACATCAATTAGGGTGACTCTTTTTCTCTAACAGCTTTTTTTTTTTTAAACAAGAATAAAACTCAGGACTTTGTGCTTGCCAGGCAGGCACTGTGCAGCTAAGCTATATACCCAGGACCCTAACAGCTTTTAATATTCTGTTCATGTGGCGAATTTCTTGAATCTTGACTACTATATGTCTTGGTATAACTTTTTTTTTATCATGGTTAATTAGAGTTCTATATGCCTCACTTTTATGTATGTCAAATTCTTTTCTTTATTTAAAGAGAAACAAAAGCATGTAAAGGGTAGAGATAATACAGAATTTCAAAAAAAGATAAACAATAAGAAATCACTAGTTGATAAATTACATATTGTCCTCTTAGAAATAGTTGTTCAAGTTACAAAATTAAAGCATACAAAGTAGATAGTCAGTGAGAGTGTAAATAGCTATGCATACATGAATCTCTACATGTATTTCTATCCTTTCTGTATTAGAGGGAAAAACAAAACTTAGCAAGACAAAACAAAACAAATTCCTATAAAAACATGAAACCAAAAAGTCGTATAAAACCGCAGTACAAAGTGATCTACAATGATTACTGTGTTGTTTCTTATTATCTCCAATAGAATTGTCTATATCATCAGGCATAATTGAATATAGCAGTATAATTGAATATAGCAGTACATAACAATATTAGTAAAAATAAAACATTGTAGATAGTATAAAACTTCAAAGGCAGGTAATAATCAAACCAGAGTGGATATTCTAGTGAATCTTGTCATTTTAAGTGCAGTTGTCTATACTCTTAGGCTTGATACTATCAATTATAACAGCTTTGAATAAAATCTATCAATACAAAAAAGCAATCCAACAAACCAGATTCAATTATGATCAGTCATGGTAAAACAGTGTAGGTTTTACAGAGCTTTAGATTAAGTTAATAGGAAATTAAGGATGATTACCATACTATATCCTGTTATTTTCGGGATTACTGTCTGTGTCCTGAAATCTAGTACAGGTAGAATGACTGGAACAGAATATAATACATCTAAGCAGAGTGGTGTGAGTAATGTGGGTTTTAAATCCTGGTGCACTGTTAAAAATATAGTGTATCAAGGCCATCTATGTTAGAGATTCTAGTTATCCTTCTCTGCCTCATTTCTGCTATACTATTTTTCTGTCTTTGTCTAGTTTTCTCCTTCATTCTATTGCCTGCCCCACTCAATGAGGCCTTTGTGTCACTGTTCCTAAAATCCTGGTATTTTTTTTCCTCTCTCTCTAGAATGTCCTTCAGTATTCTCTGTAGGGTTGGATTAGTGGTCACAAACTTCCTCTTTGTCATGGAAGCATCTTGTTTCTCCATTAATTTTTAGTGACAGTTTTGCAGAATACATCAATCTGGGCTGGAGGTTATTTTCTTTCAGGGCTTGGAATACTTCACTCCAAGCTCTCTTGATCTGATGGTCTGTGTTGAGAAGTCAGCTGTGATTTGATCAGCTTACCTTTATAGGTAATCTGTTTCTTTTCTATGACAGCTTTTAATATTCTGTTTTTATATTGAATTTCTGGTATCTTGATTATTATATGTCTGGGTGTAGATCTGTTTTGGTTGCAGGCGGCTGGAGTTCTGTATGCCTCACATAACCAAATGTCATTTTCTTTTCCCATGCTTGGGAAGTTTTCCTTAATTATTTCTGTGAAGAGCCTTTGTAATTCACCTGTATGTATTCCTGCTTCTTTGTTCACATTTCTTATTCTTAAATTGTAGATTCTCTTGTCATCTTCTAGCCTTTGTATTGTTACAAAGGCCTGTTTCCTTGTTATTTTTAAGAGATCTTTCCTTTCATGATCACACATTGCAAACTTGTCTTCAAGTTTTGATAGTCTATCCTTAGTTTTTTTTAAGGAGTTTTGCCAGCTTTCAATGGAGTTTTTAATTTCCTGGTAGTCTCTTTGAATCTGCTTCATGTATTCTATATTTTCTTTATTGAATTTTTCTCTCCTTTTTTTGTGTTCCTCCCTTCTTCTGTCTGTATCTTCCTGAGAGCATTTCTTTTATTACTCTACTCATATCTTGCTTTACCTGATTTAATATTTCAGTTTTGATCTCATCTACAAGGTCCAAAAGATATCTCTTAATGTCCATTGAAGCCATGTCTGATGTTGCGTGTTTGCCGCCCTCAGTGTCCCTTGTTTTTCCCTCTCTTGGATCAGTGTTTTCAGGGTTCTGGGCTGGGAGCCTTCTCTTGCCTCTCTCTCCTGTCATGGTCCTGGCTTCCTCCACACAGGTTACAGTGCAGGTCCCAGCCCCCTTCCCTGTTGGCCACAGTTCCTCTGAAGCACGCTGGTGAGGGACCTCTGCCCTCTCCTGCCTGCCCCACCCCACCAGGCCAGCCAAACTTCAGGGGCCTTCAACCAGTTAGTGCGTGCTCGGCGCAGGGAATCGATTTGGGATGGCTCACTGGGTCCCAGCCAGGGTCGTGGCCCAGTCCAAGCAAATCCCATGAATCTGCTCTGGGGGAGGTAACAATCAACTGAAGTCACTGTCGCTCCCAGTTCAGGCTCCTCTTGCCCAATTCCAACTTGTCGCCCGTTTGGTCGTGCCCTTCACGTGGTAGGGGGTCTCATTCCCAGCACTGACTGTGGATTAATGAAGCCCCTTCACTGGCTCTGCTCTCCGTTGGGCTCACCAAACCCCGACTTCAGCACTGCTGTGGTTCCTGTGAGTGGCAGCAGGAATGAATTTGGGCGGCTCTGCCAGCCGGCACAGATTCAAGCTGGCACAAATTCAGGCCAGCACAAATTTGGCAGGTTACAACAAAAACGCTGTGTCCTGTAGTTTTTAGCTGTTTCACTTGTAGTCCCGACGTGTTTGACAAGCTTTTTTACATTTTAATTTCTTCCTGTGTCAAGAGGATTCATCTCCCTCTGTCTGGGTCTCTCCAGGGTGTTTTATTCTGGCATATGAGTTGTTTCTCCTGGAAGGCTTTGTATTTTTTTGCTCACTGAATGGCCATTTTGACTTCTCTCTCAAATTCTTTTTCCCTGCCTGGGAAGTTTTCTGCCATGACTTTTGTGAACAGTTTTTTTATCATTTGAACTATCTCTTGCTTTTTCATTGACTCTGATCAATCTTATATTAGTCTTCTTTGCATCATTTAGCAGTTTCTAGATTGATTTTTTTCATTGTCCATTACTTTTTTAAATAAATCTTTCTTTTCATGATCAATCTTATAATCCTGTCTTCTATACCTGAAATTCTGTCCTCACATTGGCTCATTCTGCTGTGTGTATAATTTCAAAGGAATTTTTTTTCTTTAATATCAGGAGTTGAACTCAGGACCTTGCACAAGGCAGATGCTTGTGCCACTGAGCTATATCCCTGGCCCTTTCAATGTAATTTTTATTATCCTGATCATCTGTTTGAATTGGCTTCATGGATTCCATTCCTTTCCTATGTTGGTCATTCATAGTTTTCATCATTTGACTAACCTCCTCTTTGTTTTTTAATCTTTATCTGCTCTAGAGTCACTAGCATGTGCTTCATTATGGTCACTGCTATGGTTTGTGTCTAGATATCCCCCCAAAGCCTCATGCAGTCAGAGCGTTTTTGGAAGGTGGCTAAATCTAGAGTGCATGATTAATTCATAGTGCAGTATTGGTATTAAGGGTTCTAGGATTAACGGTGGGTGGTTGCTGGATTAGTCTATGGATTGAACTGGCACTGCCCTAATACCAATAGACTGGATATAATATAAGGGATAGAAAGAGGCTTGCCTCCCACTCCCTTGCTTGTTGCTTTTACTGTTTTCTGTGAACATGAACTGTTTCTCCTCTGCCATGTGCTACTTTGCTTCGGTGCCAGCCAATTATGGACTGAAAACTCTACAAACTGTGAGTTAAATAAACTTTTCCCCTTTAACTTTGGGTGTTGGATATTTTGTCTCAGCAATGAGAGAAAAGTAACTAAGACATTCAGTATCTCTGAAGTTATCTGAGAAGTTATTTCTGATTTGATTTGTTTCTGGAGTCTCATTCATCTGCTTTATTATTCTGTTGTCACCACTTCACCACTTCAGAGAATCCAGTGTATGGCTCTCAGATTGTTCCACCTTAATACACCCAGTTTGGCTTTGGTGAACTGGAAGTGTGAGGTTGCATCTTGCTTAAGTGTCATTTCATTTTCTTTCTTTTTTTTTTCTTTTAGTTTAACTCTTGGGTCAATGCTTGTACATTGCCTGTGGCAAGTAGCTTTATTGCTAGTATTTAGAACCCTTTGGAAATGACTACTTCTCAGAAGTGTCTTCCAGAGGTAGATGGATTTTTGATAGGTTTTTTTGTTTGTTTTTTGTTTTGTGCTTTGTTTTGTTTTTTTGTACCTGAAATCAAATTCAGAACTTTGCACATGCCATGCACATGTTTGTACCTCTGAGCTATGTACCTGGCCCTAGGTTGCTCTTCAGTTTATTGGGGATGAGAAGTTGGGAGCCCTTTGGCACTGGGTTTGAGTTATTTTTATGACCTTTGGGCAATCAATTTCAGTCTTGGTATACCAGGAAGAAAAACCAATTAGGATAATTTTGTCACTTTGGCTAAAGTGATACAATCAGCAATAACAGTAGCATCAAACACAACCTAGAACATGACAAACTGTAGTAATTATTAATTTGCCACGTTTAACTATATGAACTAGATTTGTGGTTATATAGCAAAATCTAAAACAAATCAGAAAATCATATGCAGTAAATAAGCCCTCATGCCAGTTTTACCCTCAGGGGAGAAAATTTAAAAAGAGTTGGGGGGGAAAATTAAGAAATAAAAGAAGAGGAAGAGACCAGAAGCAAGACTGGAGGACAAAGGAAGATGACACAAATTTTGGGGAACTGGTGAAGAAGGAGGGAAAGAAAGAAGGAAAAAGTAAAAGCAAGAACAGAATAACAAAAAGCTAGAAACTGTGTTCACACTCATATAAAAACAAGAACAAGCAATCAAGCAAAAACAAAACATGAAAAAAGAAAAACAAGAAAAAAGGAAAAGAAGAAAAAAATAAAAAAATAATGTCCATTTCAAGGCATGTCTCTGCTGTCACTAGTAGACAGTATGGGCTGACAGAGTCCAGCGCTGAGTCGATCAATCCCAGAAGCCAGCTGTAGCCTAATGGTAGAGTAGGGAATAATCCCAGTGAGCCTGTACCTTTAGGCCCACTAAAGTTTGAGCTGGTTTCTGGCTGTGATGCTGGAACCCTGACCTCCTGCTGACTTGAACTCAGCTCCCTTACCTTGTCACTGGGAGCTACTACTTGGAGCCAGCCTGCAGCTGCTCTCAGTTCCAAGCTCAGTTGGCCCCTCTCCAAGATAGTGACCAGCCAATCACAGTATCCTGTGGTACATCTGAGCCCAAATACCTCACCAGCCGTTGGAGTCTACTAAGTCTAATGCTCCATTCCACTGGCGTGTTTTTCTTTGTAGAAACCCCTGGAGTCACCAGTAGTCACTATGTGTCTGCATGTTTGAACCTCCATTCCCATGCAGTAAGTCTGGGCTCAGGGAGAAAACACCTTCTTCTGCATTGAAGTCTCTTTCTACACTCAACCTGTGGCCTTTAATTTTTGCTTCAGAACTTTGCTGGGTCCATGGGACCCATTTCCCTCCTCCTCCTCCTCCTCCTCCTCATGTTGTTATATTCCAGTGTCTGGACATCAAATGTCGAAGAGGCTCTCTCTGCTGCTCATCATACTGTCATCTTCCCAGAAATCCTTTAATTCTACTAATTAGATGTGGATATTAATGTTACTCATTTTCTTTTTACCTTAAACATTTCCATATTTAAGTGAGGATGTTTTGGTTGTTTTGGTTTGGTTTTTTTTGAAACAGGATATCGCTATGTAGTTCAGTTTGGCCTTGAACTATGTGAACTTATAGTGATCCTCCTGCCTCAGCTTCCCAAGTGCTAGGATTCTAGGCATGCACCATCATGCCTGACTCTATATTTAAGTATTCCATATTAAGGATATGTTACTTTTCTAACACTTTTTTTTTTGAGACAGAGTCTCACTGTATAGCCCAGAGGCCTTGAACTTGCTTATGTAGCCCAGGCTGACCATTCATGGCAATCCTCCTGCCTCAGCCTCCTGAGTACTGGGGTTATAGGCACACACCACCACACCTGACTCTACCAACACTTTTAAAATACATGTTTTTCCCTTTTCTCTACCTTTTTTCTTTGGTTTTTTTTTTGTTTTTTTTTTTTTTTTTGAGGGGAGTGGGGAGGAAGTGCTGAAGTTTGGTACATAGACTTGAACCCAAGGCTGTGAGCATGCTAGGTGGGTATTGTATCCCTAAGATGTATCCCAAGATGTAAATATTCCTAAATAACTTTAAAGTCATACTATGTTTCTTCTGGTTTCTTTTATCTTTTTAAATTTTTTGGAATTTTTCACACAGGGTCTTGTAGCTCAGGCTGGCCTCAAACTCACAGCAATTCTCCCAAATGCTGGGATTATAGGCCTGATCACCCACCTGGAATGTTCTGATTTTAAAAGCAATGGCAAAACTAGTATTGCATTGAGAGTTGTAGAATTATAGGGAAGTTCTAATGTTGAAAATGAGGCATGGAGCCAGACATGGTGGCACACACCTATACTTATAGCACTCAGGAGCTGAGGCAGGGGGATTACTGTGTATTTGAGGCCAGCCTGGGCTACAAAGCGAGTTCAAGGTCAGCCTGAAGTGCAACACTGTCTCAAAAAGAAAGAAGAAAGAAAGAAAGAAAAAAGAAAGGAAAAAATGTGGCACTGTGATACAGACTAGCAGCACAATGACATTAGCACTGTAACTGTGCGTCCCTTTTATACTTGGCAGTTATAATTAGGTACTTCTTTTATGAATTTAATGTTAGTAATTTATTTTATAACCAACTTCTGTCAGCTGTTATTGTGAAAGTCTTTTCTCTTATGAATTTTATACAAAGACAAGAAACCAATTATAAACAATTACTTATGTTATTGCAAACAATTTTTTTAAAACCTACTATTCAATATTTTTTCAAATACATTAAAAAATTATCTCCTTCAGGAGGAAAGAGCTAAGGGAGGTAAAAATAATTAAGATGAGCTGGCTATAGTGGCACACACCTGTAATCCCAGCACCCAGAGAGCTGAGGCAAGAGGATTGCCATGAGTTGGAGACCAGCCTGTGCTACATAGCAAAACCTTGTCTCAAAAATTAAAACAAAGGAGAAGGAAGAGAATTAAGATATGTTGTACATGTACCAATTCCCCATAATGTATTGTATTGAAAACATGTACTAATAAAAATTGAAATTTAAATTAAATATAATTTTTAAAAAATCTCCTTCAGCCCTCAAAAGGCTAAAGCAGGAATTTCATGAGTTTGAGGTCAGCCTGGACTATATAGCAAGACTCTGTCTCAAAAAAACTAAACTAAAACAAAATAAAATAACCTGATCAGATTTAGGAATACTACAAATCCTCAGTATTTAAAAGAGTGTGGAGCTAGCTTGTAGGTCAGTGGAATGTAAAATAAATGTTGAAATTGGGCTATAGTAGTGAAGACTTTTGGTTATAACTATTATTTATTTTTTTTCTTTTTTGGTACCAGGGATCGAATTCACAAACTTGTGCTTTCCAGGCAGACACTTATGCCACTGAGCTAAATCCCCTGCTACTTTTGGTTATTACAAAGGTGGTATAGTTGTCATAAATCTGTCAAGCTTAAACCAATCACCCTATTTAATACCATAACCTGTCATCCCTCACTAGCAATTTTGGTCTCTCTTATCTTGTTCCTCCATCCCCTGCCCCTTCCTTCTCCTCCTCTTCTTCCTTTTTTAAATAAATGACACTTCCAACCTTTTAACACAATATATATTGTTTGTTGTGTTTATTTTGTCTAACCTTGCAAAATGTAAGCTTTTGTTTTTTATTGAGGCATTCAAAACACCTAAAATAGTGCTCAGCATATAGTAAGTGCTTAATAAATATTTGTTCAATGAATGAATGTCACATCAGTGACAGAAAGATGTAACATACTCTATACAACTATGAAAGAATCACAGGAGCCAGGCATGGTGGCTCTTGACTATAATTCCCACACTTAAGAAGCTAAGGCAGATAGATCCCAGAGAGTTCAAAACCAGCTACATAGTGAGACCTTGTCTCCAAAAAACCAACCAAACAAGCAAAACAAAATGATCCAAGAAAGCATGAGGAAATTGTTATATAACCTTGGAATGAGTAAAGTTTTCAAAATATGCAAAAATCTAAAAGCCATCTGTGAAGAATATTGATAAAAATTACAAAAGGAATTCCATGTGGTAGAAACCACTATAAACCAATTCAAAGACAAATGACAGGGCCAGGGATTATAGCTCAGCACACCACACCTGCCTGCCAACATGGGGTTCTAAATTCGATTCCCAGTACCAAAAAAATGGGGAGAAAAAAAGACAAACGACAAACTAGAAAAATACATTTTATTTCACATACAAAAGAACTAATCTTTCCAATACAAAAAGAATGCCTATAAATAGATTCTAAAAAGGCAAATAATATAGAAAAATTGACAAATGCTAAGAATTGAAGCTGAGTGTGGTGGTATATGGGTGTAATCCCAGCACTCAAGACGCTCAGGCAAGAGGATCACAAGTTCAAGGTCAGTTTTGACTGTATAGTATGTTTAAGGTTGGCCTTTACTATGTGTGAGATCTTGTCTCAAAATGACTTTTTTAAAAAGTTATGAGAAAATTCACAGAAGAAATAAAAAAAAGAAGTGAAACAAATGCAAAGACAATGTTAAATTACATTAAGGTATCTTTTAAAAATTTTTCAACCCAAAACCAGATGTGATAGTATATTATGGGAGCCTGAGGTAGGGGAATCACAAGTTCAAGTCCAGCCTGAGCAACTTAGTGACTTAATGAGACCTTGTCTGAAAATAAAAAATAAAGAACTAGGGCTATAGATCAGTATAAAGGTCCTGGGTTCAGGCTCCAGTACCACTGGCAGTAGGGCATGGGGGTTTCTTTTAGATTCAAAGTTTAAAATTTTGGTGACAGGAAAGTGATAGAGCTATGAGAAGTATGAATTCTCAAACATTGCTTCTAGATATATAAATTAGTGTCTGTTATAAACATGTTCTAAGAAGATAAGAAATTAACAGTAGCTTTATTTGGTGGGGAAGAGCTTCGTGCTTTGTCCAGTTTCTAAATAAGTCTCTGTTAATAATAGCCTGGTGATTACTTTTAATCTCATTTTATCCCATGAAATGAAGCTTCCCTACCCTTAGACTTTGCATAGGGCAGGCTTGACTTTAGGGGAACAATTTGCACTGTTACCAATGGGCTGAGGGTTCTTTACTCAATTCAGATACAAATCACAGTTAAGCAAAGTGTAACTCTTTTGATGTAGGTATCCCTGAGTTTTGAATGCCAGTAGCTATCAGCTGTCAGTGTTAGTGCCCCTCTGCCACTCCTATGCCTGACAGAGCCAGTAGCATTGGCAGCCCAAAGGAGCTTTTCTGGAGCAGAAGATGGTGGCCCTTGGAAACTCTCAGTGTTCTCCATCCTGCTCTGGCTGCTAGTCACCCTCAGTATTACCAGCCCTAGCTGCCAGCTTCTTTCTGTGCCAGCAGCCTTTAGTGCTACCAGTTCTTGGTGTACCAGCTCAGCCTGCTCTAATCAAGATAGAAATCATGAAAAGGCAAAAATACACTATCCCAAAGTGCGGCGCCCTTTTCTGTCCATGCCGTGTCCTAGTCCATCCACGCCTTGTGACAATTGCTTCTCCAGGAAAAGGACACCGCATGTGGGAATTGGGCGCGGGATCTTGGAATGTTTTGTACTGATAATTGTAATTTGTGTAGTTCACATGTGTATGTTTTTATGTAATGCTCAATATGAAGTCGAGGGTGGAGACTCCAGGGGGGTTGCTGGAGGCCCTCTAGAT
>PVLA01013456.1:0-36762 GCA_004027455.1 Hydrochoerus hydrochaeris
GTGAGCAGGACGCAGGCGTGTCTCAGACCCGGGTGTGCATGTGAGCAGGACACAGGCGTGTCTCAGGCCCGGGTGTGCATGTGAGCAGGACGCAGGCGTGTCTCAGGCCCGGGTGTGCATGTGAGCAGGACACAGGCGTGTCTCAGACCCGGGTGTGCAGGTGAGCAGGACTCAGGCGTGTCTCAGGCCTGGGTGTGCATGTGGGCAGGACACAGGCGTGTCTCAGGCCTGGGCGTGCAGGTGAGTAGGACACAGGCGTGTCTCAGGCCAGGGTTTGCAGGGTGAGTAGGACACAAGCGTGTCTCTCACTACAAGCTTCCACCCTCAGCAGGGACAGATAAAGCTGACCGGACCAGCACTGGCTGCTGCATGCAGTAAGCCAGCAATCTTTAGGAGAACACAGGGAAAGATGAATGTGTTCTGTCCTTGGAGTGCGGATAGTGCTTTTAAATGAAAAGGCCCCTCTGCAAAGGTAACAATGTTCGTGCTGAATAGCCAGCTGCTTTCTGTCTGTACTCTTCATCACAAGAGCTCCAGTATAATCTTCACAAAGAGAGACATAGCAGGTGGTCTGTTGCGGCTGAAGACATGAAGAAAGTGCAGTACAAGGTGATAGAGGCGCAGGGCCTGCCTCTGGGTGTCTTAGCACTCACTGCGGGATGAAGTCTCCTCCCCGTGCTGGCCTTTCCTCACCCACCTGAAGGAGAGTGGGGCTGAGCCTTGGCCTGGCTGTAGCCACCACCTGGCCATGTGTTTCTGCTGCCCCACAGCTGTTTGGCTATGTCTGGCTCTCAGTAGTAACAAGGGGAAGGGAGACCATGTGACATTTCAGCATCTGTGTGTGAGTTACTTCACCTAACACCGTGGTTTCCAGGTGCATTCGTTTTCCTACAAGTGACTCAAGTGTATCGTCCTGTGTATAAAACTGTGTATAAAACCCACATTGCCTCTGTCTATTCATCCACTGATGGACATTCAAGCTCCCAAGGTCTGGCTGTGATGAATCGTGCTGCTGTATACATGGGATTGCAGTATTCCTTGTGGTGTGATGTATTTAAATCGTTTGGGAAGATGTCTAAAAGGACAAGGGCTGGGGCAAACAGAATTTCCATTTTCTTTAAAGAATCGCTAGAGCCATATGTATAGGGAGAGAAATGGGGTAGCACAATCCAGAGTGGACAATGTTCCTGAAATACGCCTTGACCTGAATGATTGTCCTACATGTTTTTTGTGTGTTCTTGGGCCTAGTAGTCTGATTTAAAATCTGTGTATATGATAACTAACTTTATATGAACTTATAAGATACATAAATGAGTCTGATGTTGGAAAAGTAAAAGGAGGTGGAGGGAGGAGAATAAAAAAGAGTTGAAACATGTTCTGCACCGACCAGTGCCCTACAGTGAATGGGATCACTGTTCTACTAACATGTGCTAACAGCAGTTTAAAAAGGTAAAAACATAAAGACAGTAAGTTAAAATGATGGCAGCATGAATAAGTAAAAAACAAACTCCTAAATGGCTATAAAAAGTAGAAGTTAAAACACCTGAAAGAGCATTTTTACAGTGTTTGAGGTTTCTTAGTTAGAGACAATGCAAAAATGTTGTTTTGCTTGTGTATCTTTTTCCTCCCATCAGGAACACATTGTTTTTTAAAAATATAAATCGGTGAATTAAAAAGGAAAAGAAAATGCTGTCAGCGTGCTCAGTAATCTTATTGTGGAAACCCTTCGCACATTCCTATGCCGTATTGATCTTTGTTGTTGGAAACACACACTTTTTAATCTAGAGCAATGGGCAGTGTGGCTACTCACATCCTTTTTTATTATGTCTCTAAGAAAACAAAGTCATTGTTTCATAGAAAATTCAATAAAGTAAGAAAACAAAGGCATGATTGTGTAGAAAATTCAATAAAATAAATTATTTCAAAGATGTTATACAACACCAGTTGGAAGTATATGCAGCGGAACCATTCTCCAGGCTAGAAGGCTGAAGGGACCAGCACAGAGCAATGCTCAACTTGTGAATTTCCTGAGGCAAAAGCCAAAATAAAACAAGACAAAACAATAGAATCCCTAACCTTGGTTTAAGGAAAGTTAGCTTAATTAGAAATATACTGAACACTTAAGCATACCATTCACCAAAAGCTATATATTATTGCTAGCATTTAGTGTTAATATCTCTATAGAGCATAATAATTTATACATATGAATGATTTTTTTAAGATGACTATTTGTTCCATAAGCCACATCAAATTATTCTTCAAAGCATCTGTACAAATTTGTCTGGGATTCCAAATGTTGTTAATGCAATTAGTTGACCCTAGTATGGAACATTTTTCTCTGTTGCCAAATTAAAAAGTGAAAGTATTTCTTTCTTTTTTCCTTCCCTCCCTTCTGCTTTTCTTCTTTCCTTCCTTCCTTCCTTCCTCTCTCCCTCCTCTTATTCCTCCTCATCTCCTTTTTCTTTCTTTCCTTTCTTTCAACCATGTACTGTGTCTCTTTGTCTCTTTGCATGGCTTTTACAACGTCCAAGCTTTCCACATTACTCAAGCATGGTTTTGCCTGTCATTCACTATTTCTGAAGGCAGAAATGCATTTCTATATCATCAACCACTTTTGTCAAGGATACTTGGTAAAATCATATTAAAATTCTATTTTGAAGGGTAGCATGACAAATGCAACTGTGTTCTTCCTTCCTCTGAGAACAATTTTATAAGTTTTGTCTCATTCTCTGAAGAAATCAATGTCTGTGATTTGCAGGAGGTCAGGTGTGACCTTTTGTCTGCTATCACACCAATATTTTGAAATCTGCAGACTGTTTCCCCTTCTCATTTCCCTGTTTCCCTGCTCTCATTTCCAGCTGTTCATGGCTAAACTCAAGCTTCTCTGCTATTTCTCCTTTCCCCCTAGCAAACCAACCTGCATTTCTCAGCTGCTATTTCCTTCTAACCCTCCACTGTGCCCAGACCCTGACCTTCCCAGGAGGAATTTCCTAGACTAGAATTCCCCTCCAGCAGCTCTAGTCCATCTACCCACCTAGCTGACTCCCACGACACTTAGCTGACACCTAGCAAACCCGTCCTTCCTGGTACCTCTCCACTGCCGCCTCATGGTTCTTCCCTCCTGGCTCAGCCACACTCATCAGGAGAACTGTTGCACCTGAAGCCTCCAGGTCCCACCTTCTTCTCCTTTACTCCTTGATCTGCTGCTAACCGGCTTCAGTATCCACTGTCCCCTTCAATAGCTAGAGCCAATCTAAAGGATTTCATTCTTATCCAGACAAAACTTTCCACTGTAACACTACTTTTGGTAGTAAAACTGAGTTTTCTTCAAATTTACTTATTCTTTAAAATTTATTAGATTAAGCATATGTGTTTGTTATGTATAATATTTTGGGTTGGAAAACATGATAACTCTATCCTTTGGGATGGAAATGTTTATGCCTCGTAACAAATGGTCCCTGAACTCTCAGTAACGATCTTCCCTCTTCCTGTATGTCTACCACAATACAACCTTCACCAGCCTTTCATGGGACAGTTCTTACATCGTTACCTAGATGCAGAGGACAATGTGTGGAGGGGTGAATTCAGCCTCCAAGTTTCAACTGGAAGCCACACTGGAAACTTGTTCACATCTCTGCACTGCGGACACCACGCCCAAAGTAGGCAGTGCAGGTGGGAAATACCATCCTCTCCCACAGAAGGTGAGAGGACATTTGATCAATAGTCCTGAAATGTCCCTGGATTGAGGGGTCAGAATCCAGAAAACTAGTTTAGGTTGAGCCTTGAGATAACAGCACTTTTCCAAAAAGCTGAAAAGTACTGGACAAAAAGGGAAAAGTCAGAGATAGTATTTTTTCTAAATTGAAGACAGGAAAGAATATTTTTTACCTAAATTAATTTTTCCATGCATGCAGCAAGGACGTATTTGGCTTTAATAGTCGCGTACAGTTGGAGGACTGTGGGTGAAATTTGTCAGGGTCTTGAAGGCCTCTTGCAGAGGAATCGCCTGTGCTGCTTTGTCCTGCGCAGGTGCCCGATGCAGGGCCGAGGGTCAGACTCTGCCCGTGTGAGCGCGATCACGCTTTTCAAAGCGCCTCCAATTTTGTGGTGAAGTCCAAGGTGGTTTTAAATTGCTCCTGTCCTATTCTTGCTGAAGGCCTTCAAATGCAGCGCTGCTGTTTACTCTTCAACAAAGTGACCAAGCAGTTCCCGTAGGTGGAGGCGATTTTTTATATCTTATTTTTGAAAACAAAATGTGATGTTAATTTCTTTAGCGGTTGAGCGAAATACTAACCATTTTCTATTGTGGGAGAGCTGGGAAGCCTTCCAGGACTGTGAGCTGAAGTCCTGAACGTGTAGTTAATAAAAGAACAGTGGAGCATTAGGGAGTCGGGGTGTTTCCGCCTTACTCTAAAATTCACTGTGAAGCCAAGGTTTAGATTTAGAAGACGTGCGTTCTCTGGAGCAGTAGTTGGTCCCTGGTAACTCTGCAAAGCCTATTTCTTCCTTTTCCTGTATTTCCCCTGTGTATTCAAGGCGCAGGCGCACAGCGACGACTGCGCAGATGAGAAGAGTAGCGCGTGCCTTTCCTCCGAGGGAGGCACCTTTCTTTTGCTTTCTGCGGTGCGCAAGTCCCCGCTCAGAGCGCTTTCGAGGACGCGGGGAGCACCATCCCTCCTGCCGCAGGCTCAGCCTCTGACTGGCTCCTCCCGGAAGCGCAGGCGCGGCTCCGGCCCCTGCCCAGCCTCGGTCTCCGCCCGCGCTGGCGCCGTGCTGCCCCTCCCTCTCCCGTGCATCCAGTTTTCTTTCAGACGCCACGTATCGGTGAGATGGGGCGGGCGGGACTGTTTCACTGACCACAGGCCGCGCCGTCAAAGCCCGTCAGGGCCGTCTCCACGCTCCTCCCGCGCTCTCCCGCGCACACTGCCCGGCCAGGCCCTGCGCGGAAGCTATTAGGGTGCTCAGCGCGGCGAAACTCGCGGCTTTCACCTCACAGCCTTGTGGCCTGTTCATTTACCGCTTTACTGACTCTACTCAATCCGCAGTCAATTTCAGCAACTGCGGGACACTGAGTCCTGAGTGAATAGATACTGAGTCTTATCAGTTGGCCAGTTTCAATCGCGAGGGCTACGTATTTTGAATTACATATTGCAATGGCAGTTTGATTTTTAAATATGAGGGATACTTTATTTGCCTAATGCTAGTGTGATTATTACTTTGAGTTTGGATTCACAAGAGCAAAAGGACACAGCTTTTTCCAAGCTAGCCTGGTGAGGGTGTGGTGCAGGTTTACAGGGTTCCACCAAGACTGTACTGAGATCTGTTTTGGGAGCCCCAGGTGTGCCCAGTTCTCAGAAAGCGTGGGATGCAGGAGCTGCGTGTATTTGATTGTTTGCAATGTCTGTTTGGCATTCTGCTGACAGTGAGTGACTGCTGTAACTTATTTTAAATTCAGTGTTTCATTGATTTCTCATTTTGATGCTGTAAAAGAACTACCACATCTGTTGGCAGAAAGAGAGAGAAAAGAGAGATGAAACAGGCAGGTAAAAGGACTTCCCAAACTTTATTTTACTGGCATACACATTAACTTAATTGGATGTCACAAACTGAAAATTATAGAAAGTTATAGTTCTAAATACACAAAAAGGTTTCACCTCTTCAGCCCCATGTTTCTTTTATCCTTTTTTTTTTTTTTTTTTGTACCGGGAATTGAACTCACGACCTTGCGCTTACCAAGCAAGCACTTGAACCACTGAACTAAATCCCCAGCCCATGTTTCTTTTATCTTAAGGCCAATTAAATTTTGAGTTATCCACTATACTCTAGGTTTATTTTCACATTTTTAAAAATGACACAACATTTTATCTGTTTCACTGAGACTGGTATCTAGAGTATTGTAGGAAAAGTGAGCGATAACGGCTATGATTTATCTAGTCACAGGGTTTGCAAGGACTTTAAAGAAGGAGAGAAAGGTGATTTAATAGGACAGAGATTGATTCAAATATATTGGTATTGCAATGTGCTATTTGCAGTGAAATCGATAGTTTATCGATAGATGTGTCCAAAGAAACTGTGGATTTTTTTTATTACAGTCTTTTATCCAGACATCAGTGGATGCAGAGACAAACCTGTCTTTTTATTCATTTCAGGGATTCCAAAGTGCTTTAAAACATACTACTTAGAAGTCAACTAATATGTTACTTTTTTGCTCTGGAAGCAATTCTTTTTAAAAAAATGAAAGACGAAAGAGAAAACTAAGATCTGTGCTTCTCCATCGTCAGACTTCAAGAAAAGTAAGAGGCTGGAGGGATGAAGGCTGATTTAACAAGAAAAACTGTACCTGGCAGTACTGTTTCTCCCACCTATCTAATGGCCTCACTGGAATTATGCTTTAACAGCCTGTTTATTTTAGAAGCGTGTAAAATCAGAATGGATCTGAAAAGTGAGGGGAGTTTTTAGAAAGTTGTAAAAGTACATAAAGATTTAATGATGTGTTGAACACACAGAGACATCTCATTAATAAAGGCCCAACAGTTGCAAAGCTCTTTTTGCAGTTAGTAAGAGAAGTCTTCACTTGTATACATTATTTGTTAAAATTACAAGAAAAACCAGACATGACTGTTTGCAGGAATTTTATAGAAAAATAGGAATCTGCTATTGATACCAAGGCAATTGTCGACTGAGAGATGAGACTGGTTGAACAGTGCCCGGTCTGTGCTCGGTGGAGCAGGGGATCTCGGCTGCCTTGGTTCAGACACCTTCCCTGTTTCAGCGCCAGAGAGAACCTGACCACAGCCCTTCCAGGAGTGCTGGCAGGGCAGTGGTGTGGTTTAATTCAGAGCTGGAGATTTGCTGCTGATAAAATGGCCATACTCTTGGACACAGAAATGTACTCTGAATATGAGTGGCAGATTTCACAAACATTTAGAAAGTTCTAAGAGCAAATAAAAGCGAAAAAGTAAAACCTTCGAACTTCCATACGTAGCCGGCAAAGGAACCTAGTGGAAAAGATTGGGGGGCAGCTGCACCAGGCATTTCCCCGGGGCAATCTCCAGCAAGGGGTTCAGACAGAAGCGCTCTTGGGACAGCTGTGGGCAGACAAAGGAGACGAACGATGATACCACTGCAGCTGTCTCGACTGACACGAATGGACTCCGGCTCTGGGATGACCTTTCAGAGGTGCTGTAAACTGAGGCAGGGTGGTCAGGGCAGGCAGGCAGCCTGGCCCTCTGAAGACGGGAGGGCAGCTCACCATGCGCCCTAGGCCCACAGGCTGGGGAGCCAGCCCTCGAAGTCCAGTGGCCATCTCGCTGAGCACTGGATGTTGAGTGTTTACTTTAGAGGAAAATAAGACATGGAAAACTGCAGAACCTGGAATCTCAGGACCAGGATGCGTGGATCTCCCAAATAGGAAGCTGAGATTCTTAAAATATTTTCTCTCCCACAACCATAGTTTAGATTCCATCTATTCGATCATTTGTTTAAGACAACATATGTTGTCACTGGTTTGGGTCAGATTCTGGGTCATGCTGGGAGCTGACGCCTTGCGCTTTCAGGATAAGCCCTTCTACACAGGTAGCTGCGCCTTCAGAGGCAGCTTAAACCCTCTGCTGTCCACGGTTTCTGTATGATACAGTGGGCGATGGAACCATTGTGTCCCCTGATAGCTTCCCACAGCCACATCCCCCTCCCTGGAAGAAGTGTCCTCACCCACTGTGACAGTATCACAGGAGACCTCACACCCTAGGCCTGACATTCTGCTAGCCTGCAGATAAAACCACTTGGCGAAACCCTGCAGGAAGCCAGAGGAGTTATTTCTGGAATGTATGCTGATTCCCTCAAATCCAGGCCCAGGACAGAAGAGTGCAGGGTGACACAGTTGCTGTGGTGTTCCTAGTCCTCTGAGGGACAGTGGGTGTGGCACTGACAGCTGGGAGTGGAGCTTAGTCCTATCATGCTGGCCATCTGAAATTTATCATTCTGGATATATTAATACTGCAGATGTCAGGGGCTTTTTCCAGGATAAACAGCTATCAAACATTTATGGAATCACGAGTTTAGCTCTCTGTTGCTGGAAGTGTGCACGTTCCCTACTCCTGGCAGTGAGATCATCCCCAGCGTGCGAGCCCTGCTCTTGGGTCCAGGGCTGATGTGCTGCCATCCAGCAGAGCACCCTGAGCCCAGGGCCCTGAGATGCCCTGGCAGAGACCAGCTGGCATGGTCGCTCTGCTCCTGTCAGCTGTGTCCTCTCACTGGATGCTCTTGGGTGCATTTTAACATAGAAAGGCCCCCCTTACCCCAGCTCCTGCAGCTCTGCCCGCCTGCCTGCCTCTTCCCCCAGCTCTGGTCTTCCAGTCCTTCTCTCCACAACCGCAGTACAGTGGCCAAGTCACTCAACAAGGGTGACTATATATCTTATTTCAGGTCAGGAGAGCCCGGTACCCTGAGAGCTCTGACTGTTGTGGGATTTCCCCTGTGGCTGATTTTCGCTACTCTCCTGGGGGAAGAGGAACTCAGTTGTCTGTTCATTTTTCTCTCAAGCTCACATACTGAGCCAGTGTACACTTAGGCACCTACTAGAGCTTTGGAATTCTTGTTCACCCATGTTCCACATAGGGATTCCCTGTTTACCTACAACCAGAGCTGGGACCCTGTGACCTGAGAGACCCCAACTCCACCTCACCTGTTTGAGAACAGATCCTTGTGTTTGATGTCTGCTCATGCCAGCACCCTGAGCTCCATTTCCTTCACGTGGGGGATTTGTGCTGGGCACACCCCACGTTAAGCAGAGCACATCTTGTGCTGGGCCGTGCCAACTACATGTCACTTCTGCCTGCCAGGCCTGTATTGTCCTTTTGGCTCCACCACCAAGGCTACTAGGAAAAATAAATTCACTTTCCAAAGAGGATTGAATTTCCACTGCAGATGGCACCATCTTGATGACAAGCCCGAGGGTTCACTATTGTGATTTCTCTATGAGAGGATTCCCCACACCGCATCACTGCCCGTCACCTGGATGCCAAGGCTGCAGGGTCCCAGGAGCCCTGGGGCCCATAGGCCAGGATTTCTCAGGACACTTGGGCTGCTGTCTGCTCTGTTTTCCTTTGGGTCCTCTGTCAGAGCTGAGGTGTGTGCCAGGCTGACTTTTGTGCGATCCAGTGAGTGCGCCAGGGCACTCCTCTTGTCAGGCTGCCTCTTGAGGTCTTGGAGTCCAGCCCATGAGGTGGTGTGCCATCCACTGTGGCAGGCGTGAGTCACTCTGTCCTTTACAGAGTGTGAGAGTCTGATGACCATGCTTGGAGAACTTCACGTAGGTGGATGTTCTAAAGGTGCCTGTGCCTCTGATGGTTTCAGCACATCTGTCACAGAAGCAAAGTTCTAAGCTGGATCAGAATGCTCTCACTGGGCTGGCAACCCGTATCGGTGAGCTGGTTATCTGGCAGATTAGCATGTCATTGTCCACGTACACACGAATGTGACATTCGAGGACCCTTCAAATGTGGTCAATTACTTCAGGCAGTGCAGCGCAGCAGAGGAGGGCAAGTGCAGCCCTCTGGGAGGACTCAGATGTGCAGGTTGTCATTTCCATCTGTGTAAAGTGACTACTTATTGACAGGTAAGAAAAAATACATTCCTCAGATTAATGGGCAAGTTAACCGTCAACTCTCCGCAAAGCCAGCCGCTATTGAGCTAACAAGCCTCCGTTACCTGTCAGCTCCCTGCAGTTCATGGAAACTGAATGGAGCAGCGATGGATAGCCCCAGCCCTTCATCCTGTATTGTTCAGGTGTTTCTCTGTGAGGAACAGTGCCCTTGCCCTACAGAGGAGCACCTCCATGAAGCTTCCTAACAAAGCCAGCGTCCTTCTCTCCCGTCTCTGTGGTAAGCGAGCCTCGAAGCCTAGTCCGTGCAGCTAGACATCGGGTGGGTTTTCTGGCTTTGTGCAACGTACCTCCTCGAGCCCCTCTGCTGCTTGGAGCTTGGGCTCCTCCTCTACCATCTTCCTGGGACTTTTTGCTGACTTTACTTCATTCAGTGTGCACAACTGTTTTCTCCATGCTTCCAGAGCCCTCCTGGTAGAATGTCAGCACCTCTCTCCTGGGATCCCCACTAGAATTTGAAGTACTGAATCATGTAGAATGCCTTCATATCGGTGTCTTCTAACTTGGTGTCAACTCAAGTAGAAGGGCACTGGCTGTTGACACAGAGCAGAGAGATGCCCTTGCAGAGTGTCTGGGGCACCTGGGCTTCTCACATACTCTAGTGGACACAGATTCCTCTGTCTCCAACTTAGCTTCTCACTGATGCCCTGTCATGGATTGACAGTGGCAGGGTAGACTTGAGGTGACTAATGTTCTTGTGGACCTTTCTACCATTTCACCTCCTGGATCCTTAGTATTTACTCTGACAGGGGTATGAGAGAAAAGGTTTGCTTCTCTCTCTCTCTTTTATACTTTTCTTGAATTAGTAAACATTCTTTTCCTATCTTCCTCTCATACACTAATACCACCCTGGAATACTCACTGGTTCTAGTCATCACACTGAATATTGAAATAACAATACATGGATCACAGTAAAAGACAGGCTGCTGTTACCCTCGCAACAGTCCACGCTGCCTCAACACGCCAGCCCCTTCCCTCCCCACTCTTCTGCAGAAGCTCTGAGGTCCTCTTTCCCAAGGGTCTATAGTTGTGCTGTCCTGGATACTTTGATGTCTGGACTTGATTCAGGAGTCTCCTGCTCATGGTCATGTTGACATCCTGTGGTACTTGCTCCTGGACAAGGTGGAGGAGGACAGTGTCATTTCTATCTGACAGAACTTTCTGTACCAGAAGCAGTGCGTGGTGCTGGGCATCGGCTGCCATGGGAGGTTAAAGTTGCACATCTCTCAAACTGCTTTTTTCTCATAGAAATAAAGTTTATCTTTCAACACAATGATACAACAATTTAAAATTTATATACACCTCAAAAACAAGACTGACAAAAGCAAATCCTCAAACACTGACAGATTATAACACACCTTTCTAAGGAGCTGATAGAACAGAAGAGGGAAAGTCACTAAAGATGCATCAGTCTTGAAGAGCCTGAATGCAGCCAAGCGCACAGAGCACTGCAGTCCAGAGCTGGAGGCAAGCACCCCTTACATGCAGTGTGGAGGCCCGCGTGGGCCCGCATTACGACACCCGGTTATTCAGACCACGCTGGCAGAGGCTGGCGTAGCTCACGTCCCTGGAGAAGCAAAGAGGTGGTCGTCCACGTGCGGTGTTAGCTAGAGCAAGAGGCCGGGGCAGGCTGATCCCAGGTGAGGGGGGTTCTGCGGGCCTGGGGAAGAGGCCCCCACTGCTGCCCACGGTGGCAGGGGGGCAGCCGCAGCAGTGGACAGCTCTGCAGGGCCATCCCTGGGCCCGAGAAGGCCTCTCCGCACAGCCGGGTTTGACGCATTTGATGGTGATTATTTCTAGCAAGTCAAAAATGAGAGCAAATATTCTGCCTAATATTGATCTTACACAAATTTCATGATTCAGTGTCAGAATATGTGTCATATTTCTGCACAGTATTATTTTTTGAAGGACAATATTGATGCAAATAGTCCTTGGAGAGGCATTTGACCTCTCGTGAGGTTTTGATATCTACATTGAAATATTGAGACAATATCTACATTGAAATATTGAGACAAAATATTGAGACAAAATATGAGCTAGTAAAATGCATGTAGTAATTTAAACATTTGTGTGAGAAAATGTCTGTTAATATTGTTTAAATATGAGACATTAAAGTGACAAAATAACCGATGTGAATAAGAGAGGGGAATATTTAAAAATATCAGGTTAACACCAGTTACATATATGATTTATTAAACATGTTAAAATTCTAACAGCTTCTTGCTGTTTGTCCGTCTTTGAAGTAGGGGTGCCCTGCATACGGAGAACCCAGTTACAGCAACAGAAAAAAAAGGAATAATAAATCCCATGTTGGCCCGTGAATAACTTCTGGATAATACTAAATATCCTGTACTGAAATTGCTGATGTAACCTTTGTTTAAGAAGCTCAAACTTGAATAAAATGAAATAGATTCAGATGAGCCATTTTAAGGAGAATGCAGCACACTTTCAGAGTGTCAGGGTGACTTTTGCCCTGAGATATTGCAGTGCACCTTTGTGGTGCAGACCGAGGCTCACTGCTGTGCACACAAGTGACACTTATGATGAGACACACCACATGCCACTGAGAGGCCGTGGCACTCGGGAGTAAACAGATCTTTGTGCTTCTGCAGGCGAGGCTGTCCTTTAGCAATGACCACGGTGGGCACCGCTCCTTGGAAAGCATCGGTGCTTAGGAGCTGTTTACTTTTCCTATTAAAACAGCCTGAATAAATAGTTTTGTTGTTGGTTGTGTAAAAAAAGGTCCCTTCTCTAATGGGAAATTCCAGGGAATGCTAAGTAAGTCTTCAATGTTTAGAGTTTGGTAGCACGTGATGTGGTTCTAGTCAAAGCAAAGTGCATACCTCTGAGGAGGCTTATACTCCATTTAAGATTCACAACTTGAAAAGTTAAAAAAACAACTTCAAATGCATTAAAATTTATTTTACCCTCTATTGTAAGAGATTGCCGAGGTACTATTGCTACTGCCGTGGAATTGCCATTGTTTGCCCCCATTCACGGTCTCGGTGCAATTCTTCCCCCAGACGCTGCACGTCTGTGTTTTATTTCACTTGATTTTGCAAATGTTGCAGCCTCATAAATCCTATTTTCTTGCAGAAAAATTCCCCTGGAGTTCATAGCATTGAGTGTAAAGTCCTTTCCGGGGATGTAAACTGAGTGACTGGATTTGCGGGTGCCTGTGAGCACTGAAAAGCCACTCTCTAAGTTCCAGCACTGCAGGGTTCTGAGGCTAATGTCCACACCCAATCTGGAACTTACTCTTTTCAATGAAAGAAGTAGGATAAAAGCATTTTATTCTATCTCTGCTGTGTAGGCAGAGCCTAGAAACAGATGGCCAAATGTCCTAAGATTAGAGACAGAAAAATCCAGGTACCCCAGATGGAAAGAACTCTGTCCCAACACTAAGTCATGCTAGCCAGACACTTAGTGGCAGAGGGGGAAGAAAAGCAGCTCAGTAGTCACTTTGACTGCCCCTGTAGGTCAGGTGATCTTGAAGCCTGGACAGGAGAGGGACTGTGATTGATTCTAGAATGAAGATCCCAGCTCGGGGCGGGGAGCATCAAGAGGACGGTGTGAGAGAACTCAGCTCACAGCAGGGATGGCACTCTGCTCGCCAGGACCACCGACTCGGCTCTCATCAGTTCCTGGTCAACTGGAACTACAACACAGAGAACTCGGCTCTATGTGCTATGTAGGGCACAGCAGTGCGCTTTTCTCTACTGAGTATTGCTTGGTATGAATCCAGCCACTCTCGGCAAACCCGTTTGTAGTCCACAGAAAATGAGGAGGTAGAGAGAGAGATTACCTGTACTGCACTCAACCTCCCAGCAGTTTCAAAGACCCAGAAAGGATGAAGCCAATTTCATAGCAGGCCCTGGAGCGCGTGGTCGGAGCTTCATCCTATCAGAGTTTGTGCTGACTCGCACGTGCTCCCTGATTCCTTGCTCAGGCCTCAGCTGGGTTGGCGCCCTTGCCTGGAGCAGTCTTTTGGTGGAGCTCAGCTGGGGGTCAAGCATCCATTCATCTGTGTTGGGTGCTTCTTCTAGGCATAGGAGCCGTTGGAGCAGATCTGCAGAAAAATGGAATGTAGACACAAGTAAAGAGAATTTTAAAAACAAACTGGAAATGAGTAATGAAATTGTTACAGACTTTATTGCATATGAACCAGAAGAAAAGAAGTTAGAGCTATGCTTTGTTTTGCTCCCGCAGGAAATGGTTCCTGAGCTGTGTCTCTGAGAGCGGGTGCTAACTGGGTGCCCAGGGAGGTTGGAAGATGAAGCAACAGAGATGTGGGGCAGGTAGGGTGACTGAAGATGGCGTGAGTCTGTGGAGTTGAAACAGCTCGGTGTGAGGAAAACCAAGGCAGGCTGGCAAGAGCTGAAGCTGGAGAGCGAGCCAAAATCTGCATGGACACTGGGAGATGGCGACTGGAATTTGGAAGTCATGAAAGTGTTAAGAGAGTGACATGAGTAACAGGGCTCTGGCAGTAAGGAGACAAGATCAGTGCGGCTCTGTGGATCCTGAGCAAGAGGTGTTGTGCTGGATTAAGGGGAGCTGGTCCTGTTCCCGACAGGACTCAGGAAGAGGGAAAGCAAGAGGAAGCCTGTGAGTTCAGACTGCCTGAGTTAAATTTGCATTGTCTGTGCTAATAGAGACAAATTTCAGGAAACTTTCAGAGGGCAGTGTCAACAGTGAAGGTCCTATCACCCAGGGAGAGCTCGAGGAATAATACTTTAAAACAAAAATGGAAGGAGAACTTCATGAATGGCTCAGGTAAAAACCACACTTGCTCTCAAGGATACCAAGAGCGTTTCGGCCATGTGATCCCCTGGACGGCCACACTGCTGGCAGCAGGGGCCTGAGGCTCAGCCACAGGTCTTCTTCCTGCGGCCGGGATACCTGCACGACCTGTGTGGGCCTGACGACTGAACCACAAGACAATCCAAGCAGGATTAGATTTTAATTAGGAGCTTTTGTTGAGAGACATGAAATTCTTTAATTTTAATTTCCTGGTGTAAAATCAGTTAATCATCAGAACTAAAGAAAAAAATTCCAACATTTAAACCTGGTCCTGAATTTAGAGCCCCAAGTTTTATTTTGAGCTGCATGACATTTTTGCTCTTTTAGCTCACAGTAGTCATCTGGTGACCTTGGAAAGGTGAAAGATCATGTTCTTTTTGGTTACTTTAAAAATCCAAATGGATAATGGGATCATGAGTGTCATATTTATAAAAAGGGTCAGTGACATGCATTTGGAAAAATGAGCCATGTGTATGTGACGGAGAAATAAGTTTTTAACATTTATGTACCAATAATAAGGATTCATGATTACATTACATTTTATTTTTTTCTATTTCATAAAAATTTGAAGGAATGATGCAGTAGGGTGTGTATATGGATTGGGAAAGTTTTAAACCTCTGTGCAGTTCATAAATTTATTGAGCGAATGAATTTTTTGACTTTTATTAGTGCATAGTTGTTGCACATAATGATCACAGCTCCTGTAGGAGCTGGCACATGTGCATAACAGTTTGATTCCCTCACCCAACTCCTTTTTATCTTTCCAGCATCATTTGTTTAGCTTATAGATTATAGACCCTTATAAAGTTAATTATCATATATACAGAATGGAAGCCAGACAAATAGATCAAAGAACATATAAATAAACATGTAAGACAATCGTACCGAGTCAGTGATGTATCACTATAGTGTTATGAGTGCGTGCACGTTCAATTTAGCTTTAAATCTGCCACTGATAACTTGGTCATCTACCCCATAATACTGGACTGGGACACTTCATGATAAGATATTGGAAATGTCCTGGGAGAGCTTGCTAAGTATTTAAAGGCCTGAGTACCCTACAGATGACATGAGTAAATATATCACTAAGGCAGTTAATGCATATTATTAATTTGGAACAATGTACAGTATGAGTTTGGTTTTGTCATCTTTCTGTTTTATAGAATGAGTTTATTTTTCTGGACCTTTGCTAGTGCATGATGGCTGTATGAGTTATCTGGTTATAGTGTGAATGAATTATCTGGTTATTTCCACTTGTACCCAGAAGGCTCTGTAGATGGTACTTTGGGCATACCCACCCCCAACTTCCACCACCTCGTGTTCTTTGTCCTCAGTCCCTTCTTCTGGGATATCTCTCTTCTTCCTTCTTACATGCAAACTCATCTTTCCGAGCATCCACGTGGGAGAGAAGACTCGTCTTTCTGTGTCTGGCTCATTTTGTGTAGCGTGATGATCTGCAGTCCGTGCGTCTTCCGGCAAATGGCAGGACTTCCTCCCCTGCTCGTCCTCTTTTTTCCCTCCCTCTTCTTGCTTTCCTCCTCCCTCACTCCTTCCTTCTCTGCCTCCTCTTCTTCTTTTGTGGCATGGAGGGTTTAACTCGGGCCTTGGCACTGAGGTACATCCCCGGCTCTTCCTCAGTGTTTCCTTTGTGACAGGTCTTCATTAACTTGTCCAGGGTGACCTTGAACTTGCTATCTTCCTGCCTCAGTCTCCCAGACTACCAGAAATACAGCCACGTACCACCACACCTGGCTGAGTTCATTCTTTATGGCTGGATAGTAACCAGAAATATATATGCCACATTTCCTTTACCTATCCGCCCACCGATGAGAACAGATTGAGTCCATAAATTGTCTTTTTGTAAACTGTGATACAGTAACAAAGGGGATTCAAGTATCTGCATGGTGTGTTGACCTCAATTCCTTTGGGTATCTAATGAGGAGTGGTAAAGCTGGATCATATGGTGGCTCTATTCTGGGGTTTTCGAGAAACATCCATTCTGCTTTCCATAGTGGTTGTACTAATTTACATTTCTACTGATGGTGTAGAAGGCTTCCTTTCCCCTCACGTTCTTGCAAACATGTAATTGTGTGTGTGTGTGTGTGTGTGTGTGTGTGAAATGTTTTCACATTTTTGCTGTTTGCTTGTACTTTTCTTTGGAGAAGAGACTGTTGCTCTCAATTGCTCATTTATCCATCGTATCTCTGGTTTTTCCGGTGTTGAGTTCATATTTTCTGCATATTAATCCTCTGTTGTAAGAGTGACTGACGCAGCCCTTCTCCCATTCCTAGGTTTTCACCCTGATGACTGTTTCCTCTACTGTGTAAGAGATTTTTTAGTCCGATGTGACCACATTTATCTACCCTTGCTATTACTTTCTGAAATACTGGAGCCTAATTCAGGATGTTTCTGCCTGTGCCTGTATTTTAAACTGTTTCCCCTCTGTTCTTTCCTAGCATTTGCAAGGTTTTAAGTCTTTGATCTATTTTGAGTTAACTTTTATACCGAATGAGAAATGAGTGTTCAGTTTTAATCTTCTACTTCAATCTAGTTCTTCCAGCACCTTTCATTAGAGGTTTTACTTTCTCCAACAATTTTTGGCACCTTTGCCAAAGATCAGACTGCTGTATCCCTGTGGTTTGTGACTGTGCTTTCTCTTTATTCTATTAGCCTCTGTGTCTGTTCTTCTGCAAATACGGTGCTGCTTTGTTACTTTGTGTTCATATTCTGAAATCGGGAATTGTGATGCTGTTTTTCCTGAGGAGAGCTTTGGTTATTTGGGGCCTTTTGCATTTCCACGTGAATTTTAGGACTTTTCCTACTTCAGGGAAGAGTGTTATTGCTACTTGGGTTGGGATTGGATTGAATCTGTGGATCACTTTCAGTAATATGACCATTTTCACAACATGACTTCTGCTGTTCTGAACATGGAAGGTTTTTCCATCTTCTAGAGTCTTCAGTTTCTTCAGTGTTTCATAATTTTCTTTGTAGAGTATTTACTACTTTGTCTACATTTATTTCTAGGAATATATACTTTTTGAGTCTACTGAGAATGGGATTATCTTTCTGATTTCCTATTGAGTTCATTATTAGTGCTTAGGAAAGCTAAAAAATTTTGTATGGTGATTTTTGTTAGGAATATGTTTAGGATATTTAATTGTCTTCTGTTATAATTTGTACTCTTCTAAGTATGGAGCCAGCATCCTCAAATAAGGATATCTGAATTCTTCTTTTCCTATTAGTGTCTCTTTCTTTTCTTTTTCTTTTTAATTTCTCCAGTTTATATCTGAGGAAATATATTGGTGTAATGCGAGTGGGTATCATTACATCATTTCTAATTTTAGGAAAAATGCTTTCAGCTTTTTCTCATTCAGTATGATGTTGGCTATAGCTGTGTCACATATCAAACTGTACCTAGTTTCTTCAGAGCTTCTATCATAAAGGAATCCTGGATATTGTCAGCATCATATTCTACATGTCTTGGGAGGATCAGTGGCTTTTGTCATTGAAATCATGTGATGTATTATGTTTATTAATTTGCAAAGTTTGACCCATCCTTGCATCTCTGGAATGACATTAATTTGACCATGGCTTATGATCTTTTTAATGTGTTGTTGAATTCAATTTGCAAGTATTTTATGAAGATACTTTATAACCATGTTTTTCAAGGACATTGGTCTATAGTTTGCTTTCATTGGGTCTATATCTATTTAGACACAGCGTAATGGTAGTGTCATAGACTGAATCTATGACATTCCTTCCCTGTCCAAGTCATACTACAGTAGGAGAAGCAATTGTGTATGCTGTGCTTTGAATGTTTTTAAATTCAGTAATGAAACCTCCCAGTCTTGTGCTTTCCTGGAAGAGTTTACTGCTTCTTCAATCCCATTGCTTGTTATTAATTGATTTACTTTTTGTTATATTCTCTTCATTCAATTTTTGTGGGTCATATGTCTTATAATTTAATTGATAGATTTACTAATTTACTGAAATGTCCTAAAAATAATTCCTAAAGATTCTCTAGGCTTCCATAGTATCTGTTGTGATAAAGCCTTTTGTACACACATGTCTTAATTTTAGGGATTTGGTTCTCTGGTTAGGTTGTCATGGAATTTATCAATGTTGTTTATTTTTTCAAAGAATAAAGTCTGCATCATTGATCTTTTGTATTGTTATTTTTGTCTCTATTACATGAACTTTGGCTCTGATATTTGTTATTTCTCTCCTTCTATTGGTTTTAAGTTTGTTGATTTTCTAAGACTTAAAAGTTATATTGCTAGTATATTCATTTTGGATCTCTTTGTTTATTAATGTAGACACTCATAGCTACAAATTGCCCTCTTAAAATTGCTTTTGCTGTATTCCAAAGATTCTGATATCCTGTTCTTCCATTTTCATTTGATTCTGGGAATTTTAAATACCCTTCCTGATTTCTTTCATGTCCCTCTGATCATTCAAATGTATCATTCCATTTCCACTTTTTTTGTAGTTTCTGTTTTTCTACTTATTTTATCTCATTATGCCCTGATTAGATGGAAGAAGTTCTTTCTCTTTTTTGGTCATTTGTTACTATGGGCTTTATGGCCTAAGACATGATCTATTAAAGGAAGTTCCATTGTTGTATGTTCTTTGTGGATCATTTACCAATATGCAGTGTCTTCTAATTTTGGTTTAAAGTCTTTTTTGCTGGGTATGATTTTAGCTAGTTCTATCTGCTCTAGGGTTTTTATTTTCTTGGTATATCATTTTCCACACATTAATTTAAAATAGGGGAATCTTACCTTAAATGCACTAATACAAATCCACTAAAATAAGATTGTTCCAATATATTCTACATCAGCCAGTCAAAATCTGCAGAGTTGGGATTTTTTGAGCCCATGCATTATTAAAAAAATCAAGCATACAAATAAATAAATTGTTATAGCATGAAAATAAAGTGACTAGAATAGTGAAAGATCAAGAATCTCTGCCACTTGAAGTTTTAGGAAAGAAGTAGTAATGTGAGATGAGAAATGGCCAGGCTCAGGGAAGAGCTGCTGGCTTTGCCCTCCAGGATCCCAGAGGCTGTTACTCAGATGAACTCCTGCTTTTTGTTGTGCCCTTTGGAGTGCTGGGTGCAAAGGCTCAGAGCAAATGCAAATGCTGCAGTCAACCTTAGATCTGCTCGTCTCCAACACCTTATGTCTGCTTTTCTGCAGTGCATCTAATGCTGCCTCCCTCACTTCTGCCTGTTCCTGGATGTGTGTGTTTTCTGTAAACTCATTTTTCAAACTTGTGTCCTTATGTGTGTCTTCACTTCTTCATTTTCTATTTTCCTACTTTCAGAGGGTTTTTCTGGTTGAATTTCCATTTAGTTCTAGATTCCTTTCAGAGTCCCAAGACATAGCCTGAGGATAATTTAGGGGTTGCTCAGTCAATCAGGGTCTTAGATGCTGAGGAGGAGGTCGTTGCATCTGCCAAGTCCTGGCACAACTCGAACCTCTCAACTCTTCGGCCAGGTGATCTGTACCTTTAGGGGAGAGGCAAGGTTGACTTTATGTTTCTAAAACATTAAAAAAGCTGACTATGTCACTGCCAATTCTGCCTAACAGTTTCCAATATCATAGATCCAGTCTCAGTTAAAATTGTGGTTGGTAAGAGAAAGTGAGAATCTCAGTGAGTGGTCTGTGTGGTAGGAGGGTAGCAAATTCTGGGTTAGTCCTTAGGCAGTCATTTTGTGGCTAGGAAAGTGTGCATATCTAAGTTGACAACCATAAGGTTTAAGTTAAATCAGTTCTTACTCTAAAGCACTATTAAGTCAAAATTTTATGAAAAATATTTACTTATTAGAGATACAGAACACTGTCATAGTATTAAGTGTTTGTTGAATTTCAAATGATTTTTGCTCTGTAATCCTAAGGCTATAAACATTCATTAGAAAAGGCTAGACATTTCAGGGTTATTGGTCTTAAATGACTGAGTTACTATAAACCTTTTTGTTTACAAACAATTTGATCATAAGAAGTTTATTCACTAAACTTAAGTATCTCTGCTTTTATTAACTTGCTCTAATGAATCCAGTCAATATAAAATACTATATGATTCAAATTAAAGTATTGTAGAAAGCTATTTTATATGTAAAATTATTTTAGTTTTACAAGTAAAAATTGGTTTACAAAAAATCCAAATGAGACTCCCTATTTTCCCCAAAAGAGTAACTGTTTCTTCCTTCTTGGCCAGTAAAGTTTTGAACAAAGTTCTTACTTATATATCAGAATAACAGTAATGATTGTTTTATGCACATTCTCTTAAACCAAAGACAGTAACAATAGCAAGTATTTTATTTTTATTTTTACTGATTGTACAGCAGATACAATAAAGAAGGTGAGAGAAACTTTCTTATTTTGTCCTGTAGATATGCACATGAAATTCTAGAAAAAAGTAACCTTATTCTTACCTGTGGAATTAACAATGCTTCACATGAAACTTTCCTATGGGCAAACTAAACTTTGCCAAAAAGAAATATGTGTGCAGAAGGAAATAAGTTTTAAGCTAGTAAAACCTAGCGAAACATAAGAAGAACAGTGTGCGCCATATAAAGCAGTGATAACATGTGCTTTGGGGTGGTGCTATGGCAGCAATGATTCTCAAGCACTGAGAAGAGTGATTACTAATTGCCAAGGACCTTAATGCCGCTAGCTGGAGTGATTATTGTGGTGAATACTGCTAGATGCCGTCTACACTTTCATTTGCTGGGCTAGTCTTATTAGGTGCCACATCAGTTTGGCGTGCGTCTTTATTTGGGGGAAAGCTTGCTTTTGCCCCGATCCGGTGGAAACTCTGTTGTGCTAAGTAAGCAGCGGCCAAGCCAGCTTGAGGATCTCACCAGGGATGAGCTCTCCCTAAGCACCAGTACGCGACTTTCAGGTGTGTCATTCCCCAAGGACCGTGACAGTTTCTAGGACTGGCACGTTGGAGCAATGAACACAATTGTTGAAAAAAATTCTTCCCCATCTATACCAAGGTACACTTCCACCTTGTTGAGTGTTCAGTTGAACTGGATTGAACTAATGGAGAGCCATTGTCTTTTTGTCATGCGTTGAGACATCTACATTTGTTGGAAGCCAGGTATTTATGAAGGCATTGAAATAAGATTCCCTTGAATATCTGAAGTCTTCAGGTACTTCACAGCTATTGGCTTTGTAACATAAATTAGATGGATTCTACCCCCACTCCCTTCTTTTTGGGCTTCACATTTTATCTGTCATCACTGCTGCATTGTTTGGTCAAACTGCAAGACTCAGTGTTTAGACCTCTACTGTGAAAAACCACTCTGTGGTGTTTCCTCACACACGTTTCCCTTTTCACATCATATTCAGGGTCAGCTCCCTGAGCGAGAGGGAGCCCAGGATCCGCAGGCTCAGGCTCTGTGTGTGGACCCCCCCCCCCCATTCAAGAGCATGAAGCACTTTGCAGCCTGTCTGCATACATTAATAATCACGATGATCCAGAGATTCCTGAACTTCCTGGCATTGAAGACACGAGGTGGGCTTCTTTTCAATACTGTAACTTCGCGAGTACATGATATCCACCACTAGTTTTTCTTAAGAAATTTTATAAATATATTCCATTTACATTATTGGAAAATGTGTGATTTCATGCAATTTAAAGTACATTTTTAAAATCACACAGTGCATTTTTGGTACACACTTTGCTTATAATTCGGCTATGTTTTTGCCAAGTTCAGATTCCAAGTTTTTTTTATAAGATTACTACCAAATACTAATATATGGCTGGATATTTTGAGGATTGAGGATATTTTTATTAGAATTTTTAAACTTTAACATGTGACTTCAAATAGTTATGTTTCAGCATTTCTATCTTTTAAATTTGGAGAATATATTTATGACTTTGAGTAAAGATCTTGAGAGGACAAGATGCTTTCATACCCTGAATCGAAGATATGTAGAGATTAAGGAATCATCTTAAACTTAAACTGAGTAGTTGACAGGACTATTTTCCAGCATTGAAACAGTTTTGCTGTGTTTATTTCTTGAATTTTTTAGTTAAACTTTTACACACAAATGTTATTTGACTCCATTGATTTCCATTTTTGGATAAAAATCTTAAATCCTTTTGGAGGAATAATAAAAATAGCATATGGTAACTTCTCGGTATGTGAAGTTAAATCACTTTCATCAGTTTGAAAATTGAATAAACAATCAGAAACAGTTATTGATCAGTTAGAAATTTTACCATCATGTCCTTGAATGTTTTTAAGGAAACGTTGCTGTGTTGTCTCATGATTGGAAGCTTAGACTAACTGTACCCTGATTGACAAGAACAAACAGGACTCAGCAGAAACACAGTTATATTCCCTAAGGGCTCATGTCATTATTCTGAGTGATAAATACACTGGAGACACGCAAGAGTCCCTTTAATGCACGATTGAAGAAGTTAATGATGACTGGGGGACACCCCCTCCCCTCACACACCTGTCAACCCCCCCCACGAGCACTGTGCCACCCACCTGTCACCCTGGCCATCATCTTGTCTCGGCAGTGGAGGCCAATTCAAGGGCGAAGCTGCAACAGTTCTTCCCTTTCTCTTTCCCACTTTACCATCTGTCTCATCATTTTCTCCTCTAAGTTTTACTTAGCACGGAAAGAATTCCTTGCTCCTGAGTGGCCACCATACATCGATCCTCATTGATGTGTAGATCAATACTGCACTCTGCACATTCTTCCTGCACTAAATTACAATTTCTTTTAGTCTTTCAGAAAAAGAAACTTTTATCTTCCTGCTGAAAAAGAGACCCTGTTTCACTGTGTGATACTAGTGTCTACTGTTTGGTATTTAAATAAACTGATTAAGAAGAATGCCCCTCTTTCCTCCTCACTGAGGGAATTTGTTTGTTATTTAAATGTGTGTTTATCAACATTAGTCATTGTTTTCCACATGAGCTATATGGGATGATTCAGATATGACTTGTACATGGCTTCAGATTTGAGCTCAGCACCACAGACAAAAATAAGCCCCAAATCTTAGCTTTAAAACCACATTTTAGGTGTTGTTTTTAGAAAACACTCATTGTTATTCAGTGACCATCTTGATTATGGAGAGTAGACACAAAAGTGTAACTTCATTTTAAATAAAACTCATTTTAAAGTTTGCAGCTATTCTTGATGCTAATTTTAATCTCTAGAACAAAAGTTTTCTTCATTCTGAAACCTAAGATTTGTAGTCTTAAAATCACCAAGTAACAGGCAACCATTTTTGCCTGATTTCTATTACTCTCTCCTTCAACGCTGTGGATTTTAATGCAGAATTTCGCAGCATGTTGAAAGATGTCACTGTGTTTCTTCTCCTCCACAGGGAGCCCAGGTGCTGGAGGCTGTGGGTGAGCATGAGCTCCAGGGCATTCCTACTCGCTAAGTGCAAGCTGGAAAAGGAACCCGGGGCTGCAGATCCTTGCCCCATTTATACCACTGTGCTTGGGCCAGCATCAGTATGCTGGGCCCATTCAATTTTCTTTAGCCCCTAAGAAGGATTGGAAAGTAGGAAAAAGAAATAAAAGAGACTGGTAGTCATGGATTATCATTTTGTTTTTTAATTTTAAACTGCAAGACAGCATCATTCTCATTCAAGTGTCATCCACCACTGAGTTCTTCTTAGTCACTCGGGAAATTGAAATGCTAGCTCCGCTTTCCTAAAACACAGTGCACTGAGACAGGCAGGGAGGTGTGTTGTAGGCTTGATGATGGAAGATGAATAACTTTTTCCTTAAGCAAATTGACTTGGGAGTGAAATTTAAGACCAATCTATGACAACATTCAAATCATACTGCATTCTTCGCAGTGTGACAAGCTATAGAATGAAAAGAAAATAAATCACTGGAGATGTGAGATTCAGAATGTCAAGTTTCACAGATTTAGAAAACTAACAATTTGTCAAGCAGTGTCTAGAGAAAAAGGAAAAATTAAAAAAACTGAATACCTGTAAAATTTCCTTAAGAAGAACTGTTTTGTTGTTGTTTGTATATTTTAGGGATGATTTTGAACCTTGGACTTTGTTAGGTGTAGCATGCTTTACAAAATAAATTTTGTTTTAATCTCTTTTAATTATTCATTTCAAAAGGTGTCTTCTTTGTTATGATTTCTTGGTAAAATAGGAAATATGCTATTTTCAATTAGTAAAAAAGAAAATTGTGCTTCAGTATCAAGGATGGTCCTGCCAAAAATAAATAATGCTATTTCTGTAGCATTCACAATTTATTCTACATTACTATGAAAGTTTCTTATGAGAATGAAAGCAAAGTTGCTATATAGCTTTTACACTTTATTAGTTTGCTACTTATGTATAAATATAGCTTCAGATAAACTTAAGACCAGGGAGACTGGATTAAGTTTCAGGTGTGTTACTTTAATGTTTGTCAGTAAAGAGATGATGCAAGCTTCAGATAAGCACCCTACATGCCTTCCCGGGTAAGCGGGTCTAAGTTAGTTCCCTTAATAATGTTCCCTTTGATGCAATAACCCTCGATAATATTCAATGTCAAATATTAAGTCAAATTGTATAAAAAATTTACAAGCTAATAAAAATATGGAGAGGTAGTTTACATTCCTTCAAAAGCAACAATGACTAAATAGGAATTTCCCGTCGTATGGATGGGTTCATCTAATCAGTTGGTAATGGACTAAATGAGAATCATTGCAGATTAAGTTACAATTTCATGCTATCTTGGCAAACACAGGTGTATGAATTCTTTGATAAAGTGTAAATGCATCCACTGGGGGATGAATGGTGTTGAGTGTTCTAGAAGGATCTTGGTGATCTAAATCCCAGTTTATATATCATAGGGACAAAGATCCTGAGCACTGTAGTCAGGATACAGGATCAACTCCCACCCCAAACTTAAGTCTGCTGTGTGACAGCACCTGGCTCAGTGAGTTATTAGGGACTTTAAATGAAATGATGAACACTTTGGTTTTGTACAGAACTCCATTCCTGCTAAGAGCTCCATGCATGTGCTACTCATGGACAGTGGACCCTAACTTCGAGCTGCTCCATGCGGAAGTGGGAGGTAGTTCACTCCCTTGGGTCTGGGCTGCCTGTGACCTTTGCGACCACAGCCTCATAGTGGAAGTGATTTGATGCTGGTTCTATGCTTGGCCTTTCAGGAGACCAGTGGCTCCTTCCCCACCTCTGAGAGCCCTTGTTTTGTGAATTTCTCATGGAGACATAACTCACCTGCCTCTGAATTGGGGAGGTGCAGCAAGACCAAAGAATGGCTTGGACAAGTCCAGCCTGGTGAGTGACTGAGTGTTTAGGGGTCTTGGTAGAGTAATAGGTGACTGATGGGCAGCTCCAGCCCTGAAGTCACCCCTTCCCCTTACCTAATACTCAAGGTCCTGCTTATGTAGGCTTTGGGGTTATAGAGCAGAACCCAGGATCCACCAGAAGAATTATGTGTTCATAGGCATTCTGTTCCTTCCTTGTCAGGGCCACAGTGCCATCTGTCCAGCTGCAGGCTGGTAACACTGCAGCCCACAGGAGGGGCCATCACAGGGTACAGCACACGGGCCAGGGCTGGGACTGGTCTTCTTGCAGCTCTGATTCAGCAACGAATAGAATGAAAATCACTGCCTTCAAAAAGGTCATAGTTTAGTTGGGAGCTGAAAGTGCTGGAAATAACTGCTACTAGATGTTCTGAGATAGAAAGATTGATTTGGGCCATAAATCAGATTTTATCTATATACAGACTCAGGGTAGAATGTGAAAATAAAATGCCAAAGATCAATTAATCTGTGAAGGCTAAAAGGGCTTTAGCTACATAATTTTAAAGTAGGGAGAACAGTGGGAAATATACCTTGGGTTGGTCTGTACAAAAGGTATGTGAACACCATATTCTCAATATTTATTTACAAAGAATTATCATTTAGTGAGCATATTTACTAGTGTTAAGGTGACATAAAAATATAATGCTTGGAGTCAAAATTCCTCCTAGTAAAGGAATTGCATATGTTCTGTGAAGTACTAGCCATGAAGGTCAGCTCCTAGAGAGACATTTTCTCATCTGTGGAGAAAAATGTAGGAAAGATATCTGAACACTAAGAAATAAACACAAATTTAGTGATGGGGAAAACGACAGAGGATAATGACGAGAAGTCTACAGGAAGCAGAGGCTGAGCAGTAGAGGTGCAGGTTGGACTTTGGTAAGAAAGGCGTCTGGTAAGAAATCCCCAACTCTGCACAGCCAAAGGGGAGTGTAGGAATGAGGTGTAACAGTCAGAGGTCTCCAGATGTGCAAATGTGCAGAACTTTCAGACACAGACAGGCAGGCAGATGGACAGACAGGCATGAAGTGAGGTTTCCCTGAGGCAGTGGCTCACACGACTGTGGAAACTCAGCAGGCTTTGGAGCTGCAGCCTTGCTAGCTGGAGACACAGAGGGGCCAGGGGAGCAATGCCGTTGTCTGAAGGGCTGAGAGCTGATGTGCCGAGTGAGTACCAGCCCAGGTACAGAAGCTGAGATGCTTTAGGCACAGGGTCCTTCTTCCTTCTCCTCTTGCTGTGCTCAGGGGCCCAGTGGCTGGGATGGTGCTCACCCATCCCTCAGGGTCATGGCTTACCTGAGTCCACTGTCCGAATCTAGTCTCATATGAGAGCATGCTCTGGTGGACACACAGAAATGTTCTTCCAGATATGGGAGTGGGCTTTGATCCAATGAAACTGACATAAAATTAACCAACACGCAGGGGCATCTATTATTCTGTGCTGAGATTTCCCATCCCTGCCACTTCTGTGGCTTCTGCAGTGGTTTTGTGGCAGAAATGCAGAGCAGGAAGGCATCTGGTGTTTGGTGTCCAAGGAGGAAGAGGAGGAGACGTCAGCAGATGAGAAGATGCTGTGGAAAGTGGGAAGACCTTGGGCCATGACACAGCCAGCAGTGTGGGTCTTTGGGAATTCACCAACATTTTAGAGAGGGCGTTGGGTTTCCTGTACAGACAGATTGGGTGGTTTAAGGTACATGTCCACAGGCGAGATGCCATCAGCGCTCACGGGAAGCGCCAAGGACCAGGACGCACACTGCTGAGAATGGCCACAGGGGCTTTCGTCCTTAGCAGGAAGCTGGCTGCCTGCAGGTATGGAGGCATTTGTGGATCCCTGAATTTGATGTATAAACTTTACCGTTAATATTTCCTGATCACCACTTCGGCACTAAGCACCATGATGTGTTTCCTGCTTTTATAGTCTGCACTTAGTGAAGGCTGTCTCTGTTGCTGTTTATTCTGCCTGTGAGGGACGGAGGGGACCGGTGACATTGCTAGTGACAAAAACTGGATTTTCTGTCTTCACAGCCTTTGTTCTCTCCTGTGTCTTCTTTGTGGGTACATGAAGTAAGAACATCCCTGCAAGTCTGAGCCACCTCTAGGGCAGCACTTACCTAATTCTCTTCTAGCAACACGGTGAAACCACGCCTAGTGAGGATCCTGGTGATTCTAAGGACAGACGCCATCAGGAGTCTAAATGAGCAAGGCCCCTGCTGGCTAGATGTCCATCCTTCCTTCTTTCTGGTCCTCACCAACACTCTTCTGAGAGGCATTACAGAGACTGCCCTGGAGCGTAGCTGTGATGGATATGGTTTAACACTAGCCCTATTTTTCCTTCAAAAGCTCCATCTCCTCAGATATGATTTTCTTCTTTTCCTTCTTTTCCCACTACATCAGGTGCTGACACCCTCGACATCATGTTTTATCAAAGTGACCCCTGAGGTGAACAGTTACTGTCTGACCCTGGATGGCCAGCATCATCCAGTGCCCCAGAGGTTGTGGATATCATCTCCCTTTCTGTTGCTCTAAATCCAGGAGGAATTAGGTAGAACGGCAAACGAGAGGATATGCAAAAACAACTGAAGGAGGGCTGGCTTGGTGCAGACATTCTCCTTGTTTCCAGTGTGAATTCTCAAAGTAATCTTGGGAGGCTTTTGGCACTGTGTAAAAATGAGCCCTAGCCGGCATGATGGGAAGGATTGTGTGTTCTCTGCTCAGGCATCTGCTGGAGACAGGATGTCAGCTCACGGTCCCTGTCCTGTGTGGAAGTCCAATTAAGTAGCAGTGCTGGAGGGCACTTGCATCAGTATCCAGAGGTTTATATGTTCTCTCAAACCTCTTAGATCAGTGATGCCAAAGTGTGAATCTCAGCAAAACTGGTCCGAACTTTGATGGCTGAAATGTGCAGAGCTGGAAGTGTGTGGATGAGGTGCTGCCTCGGGGTGTGACAGGAGAGCCCTAGTAGAGGACCTCAGTGAGCCAGGTGCTCAGCTGGCCTGTTGCCTGAGTGCACGGCAAGGCTCAGGAGGACCGTGCTTGCACTTTCTAAATGGTCCTGCATTTGCAGTTCATAATCTTTAGACTCAAGGAGTTTTGCTTAGTTGCTAAGTTCCCTTTCTGTCTTTCTCCCATTTCCTCTGCTTCTCCTCCTCCTCCTCCTTCTCCTCCTCCATCTCCTTCTTTCCCCTTCCTCTCCCTCTCCATGCCTGCCTCCTTCCTACTTCCTTCTTCTTTCTTCTCCTCTGTGTAGTCTCAGGCCCTGATACTGAATTGCTGCTCAGGTCAGATTGCACTTGATTTAACACACCCAATCGCCCTTTAACAACCGCCTGCAGCCAGCTCATTTCTAACATAAGGAGTTTGGCAGCACAGGTTTTCCCTAGACAATGTGTTTTCCTGGTCTATGTGTACTTTCTCTGGGAGAGATTCTGGCTAATTTTCCTCACTGTAGTCATGAGACATGACCCAAAGCATGTTAACCCTGTTAAAATGAAACACTGTCTCTCCAAACTGCTGACCTCTTGGGATTGAAAGGATTTTTATTTAAAATTCATAGAAGCATCTCATTGACATATTGCAATTTATCTTCTGCAGAAATTACTATTGGTGAGAATAAAATAAAACATTTTTGATATTTAAAAATCACAAAAGTGGTACAGGCTGTGTGGGTAGATCTGAGACACCAGCTTGGCTCCAGGCCTGAGGAGGTAACAGTCTAGGGGTTCGTCTCACTGTGGTTGTTGGGACCGGAACACCCTGCCTTGCCCGGTGACACCACTGCCCCTCCCCAACAGAGAAAATGCAGCAGGTGATATCCTATTGATGCTGTGTAGGCTACAGATTTGTAGCAAATACGGTCTATTGGAGAGCCAGCATCTATGTACACTGTTGTCAATAGGAAGCGGCTTCACTGTTCTGTGTTCATGGTCTCCTAGTTTTTTAAAGGCACTCTGAATCCCTGCTTCAACACGTTTTTAAACCTGGAATCTGGGAGGTGAGGAGCAGTAGATAATTTCAAAATTAATAGATGAGAAGAGTCAGAGTGTTCAGGAAGGGAAGTGAGTGTATAAGAAAGAAGAAAAAACCTTCCAACTTAAAATTAATGAAGACTAAGAATCTAATGATGTTAAAATAGATGCCTTGTGTTAGTGTATAATATAGGGGGATCTCTGAAGCAGCAGCATAAGAGAAACTAAAGCAACAACCAACAGAAAATAATCTACTTTAAACAACAAATCTCTATAGAAGTCTAATTCAATTTAGGATGAGATGTTTGGCTCGTTAAAAGACATAACTGAAGAAATTATATGTTTAAATGTCAGGCAAAAATGAAATAAAAGATCAGTATAGGAGAGAACAACATGACTATCCTGGAAATAAACCAAGGTACTTATAAAAATAAAACAGATCAAGACAAGAAGACTCTGGACTGGATATAAAATAGGAAAAGGAAACAGGAATATATTACTGATAGATTATCCAGAATACAACAGTGGCAGAAAGCACTACAAAATATACCGGAAATGAACAAAATGCACAGAAAATTATCAATACATTTGCATGTTAAAATGCCAAGGCATATAATAAACTATTTGATGGTCAATTGGTATTTCTGAGTTATGCTATTTTAGTTTCAAGAGGGAGAGAGTAAAAAGTATCAGATGACAGATTTAGAAGACTGTGACAGTTAAAGAGAACTTGTGGCCCTCGTCCTTCAACCCCACTCAGAATGGAATCGTGCTTTCCATTTACCGAAGCAAAAGCAGGACACACTGATTTCTCTGGGCATCACTGTCCTGGACCCAGGGCTTCCTGGAATGCATGAGTGCTTACTTTTCCTGCTGCAGTTTACTCTGTCAGGTAAACCTGCTGGGTCCTTCCCTCCAGGAAGGGAGCAGAAGGCTCCAGGTCAGGCACAGGTGTGAGGTCTAAAGACTGTTTTAGGTCTGGAAACTGAGTGGCCAGTCTCAGCCTCACAGCTGTCTGCCCTTGTGTGAGCTGAGCGGTAGCATCGTGGGCTTTCGCTGGTTTACCTGTAGGCTTGGGAGGAAGCTGTGAACCCACTCACACACTTCCTGTGTGTCAGGGCTCTGGCGTGCAACTGTGGCAGGCTGCTAGCATCACAAGGTGTCTTGAGAACCACTGCACACTGCAAGTCAGGTTCAGTGCAGTTTTCTCTAGTCTGCCCTTCCATCTGGGATGCTTCCCACTGCGCCATCCTTGGGGCTCTGTGTCTGCCTGCAGATCAGACCTACCCAGCAGGCATCCCGAGTGTGCGACATCTTCACCAGAGGCTTCCTTCCCAGTGCAAGCCCTCCTTTCCTTCCTCCTGCCCTCTGTCATGCGGTTCTACTTCATAGGCTTCTCTCTGGTTTCTCCGTGTTGTGGGGCATCAGCTCCTCAGGTCCTGGCTTGTGTGAAATAACCCATCTCAGGAGAGAGCTTCTGCACTGCCAAGCCGTCCTTAGCCAAGCTTCATTCTGGACCCCTTGAGCCAGCAGGCTGAGAACCTGTCCCCTCCTGCCCTCCACACACTGGTGTGACTTCCTGAGGCTGAGACTTTCTCCCTGATTTCAGGCCCTAAGGAAGCTTAATGTCCCCATGTGCCTCCTTAAGAGGGGGCATGGGACAGAGAGCTGGAGGCTGCCTGACCCTCCCTCACAGAGCCTGCAGGCACTGACAGGGGAGCTCAGCAGCCACTTCCAAGGCTAAGGAACCAGAGGACCTGGGTAGTCCCTGGAAGTTTCCCTCCCAGGTGTGAGCCTCTGGGTGCTCCCCAGTGGGGTGCTGATGCCTGGTTTACCCACTCACTCTTGAAGCTCAGTGCTCAAATTCATACCCTGAGCTCAGTCAGTTGCCCATGCTATCCTGACCACTTGGAAGCTCAGGTGGGAGAGGGCAGACTTGTGTGCTACCCAGCAGGCCATTGGCTCTCTGCTCTGTTTTAAAATGCTTGTCCACTGCTGCGAGCATTTCATTCTCTTTCTCAACAGCACGGCTAGGTTTGCAATGACAAGGCAACCCAGCTGCTCTTGTAATTCTCCGTGGTGGGTTTTAATTGCTGGATCCAGCTGGCCAGGTGCATCCTTGCCTTGCCCAGTGTCGTAGCCCAGTCATCACCACTGAGAGCTTTGGCAATTGGTGCCAGGACTTTGGTTCTGGCTTCAGAATGCCAGATTGCCCTTTCTTCTCTGGGCTGTTCCTGCACCTTAGTGACAAAGTGCCTCAGTATCTGGGGAGGGCTCCTCTTGGGCAGGGAATGCCATGTGAATAATTGATTGTTTCAGGTATACCTGCCTGCATGTCCTTCTTCCTTGGTCAATGAGACAGCAGAACTCACGGCATGCATGCCACAGTGGGCTGCTTGCTATTAGTGAAAACTCTGAAAGTTTCACCATGACTGAAATAGGCAACCGGCTGGGACAGTCTCGTAATGGGGAGGCAGTCTCAGCTGAGGACTCGCTGGTGCCTGTCTCCAGCTCCTGGAAACACACTCCAGAGCAGGCCATTATTCTCCCCACTGCAGCTTCACCTCCCCACCTCTTCTCCCAAGGGTGATGATCAGAGACACAGTCACCTGCTGGTCCAGATGTGCAGTCTGGAGCCAGCCCCTGGGGATGCCTGTGTCCCAAGTGCAGTGGGGAGGAGACTCTTTGAAGGTGCACCGGATGCTTGCACTGAGTCACGGCTTTCAAGCAGGTGACCTTTGCTGCTGCCCAAGAAATGGGCGGCCAGGCTTCATTCTCTTCATTGTGATATGGATCAGTTGATTGCACTTTGCTAATTGAGACAGCACTGGCTGATGTCAAGAATACCATTCTGATGTTTGAAAGGCATCTTGGATTTGTTAAGATGCTACAGGATGAGTTATTCAAGGCAGGAGAGCGCTTCCCAGCATATGTATAGGCAGACAAGTTATGGTAGCTACTGGGATGAGAACTAAGCTTACTACAAGCTTTGATGGCCCCAAATGCATTTTCTTATTATTTCTCTAGTCTCAATGGTGCAGTAGAGCCCACTGTTTCTCTAATAGTAAGAGCAATAATAAAAATTTATGATGCAAACCAAGTCCCAGGCATTTTTTAAAATGTTATATGCATTATCTCATTTAATCTTATTTTACATCAGAGGAAACTTACTCTTTTAGTGTGTCTTTTAAAATGCATAAATTTCTAGTTTTCATGAGATTCTATTTATAATTTTTTTCCTTCAGGGAAAAATTTTTTGTGTTATTACTAAAATATCTTTTTCCAACCCATGAAAGCAAATACTTTTTATCAACTGTGGCTGTGATACAATTTACATCAATTTTGGAACACATTATAATACAAATCATTCTTTGTTGTATAGACATCCTTAGTTCCAGAATCATTTGATTTTTTTTATTTTTATTTTTAAGAGGGTAAAATTAAACATAACAAAACAGAACAAAACGGATCATAAGATAACAATGAAAGAGACACAAATTTCAAAGCAAGACAACTGGAGATCTTCACTATCATATTGTCCCTTGTTTTCTTCCAAATAGTTGTCCATATCTTCACACAATGAATTTACACAAAATAAAATAGTATAGAACTGATCAGAACAGGATGATGAAGGAATTTAGGTCTTCAAGACCAGACAATAGGGAAGTCAACAACGGCTGTCATAGTGTCTCTCGTTCTCTTCAAAATAGCTGTCCATAACTTCATGTATGTTGAAATTAAACAAAACAAAACAGACTGAAATCACTCTGAGCAAAGAATAATAGTATTGCTGGATTTCACATCATGATGCTATGGAATCAGCACATGGTGTCTCTTTTTCTTCAAAGTAGCTTTTCATTTCATTGTGCATTATATTATCAATTCTCATAAACTTTTTAGAAGTTCTATGCATGCATAAGTCTCTACATGTATACCTATCCTTTCTATATTAGAGGGAAAAGCAGAACAAACCAAGACAAAACAATACAAATTCCTAGAAAAACACAAAATGAAACAGACATATAAACAACAATAGCAAAGAGTCCAGAACACTGACAGAATAGGCCTACTAAACAAGGTGGTATGAGCATAACTAGGGTTGTTATTTTACATAATGATCTTCAAGAGTTCCTCAGATCACCATACAGTAATATGCACAATTGTTCCAATCCTATGAATATTAACTATTTTGTTCCAAGAACTTATAGAGATTGTAGCACAATCATCTTAGCTATCCTAAGTGTGTTGATATACTTTTAGACATTTTTTCTTTTCCCTTCCTTTTTCTTTTTCCTTAATTTCCCTGAGATATTACTTTCCCCTTTAAGCAGGTTCATATTCTTTCACTGTATGTAGTGAGTTTTTTATACTATTGAGTTCTTATGTACTCTTACCATTTCTTACACTAGGGAGACTATATGGTATTTACACATGTGAGTTTGAATTATTTCACTTATGAATATTGTCTTGAGTTACATCCATTTACTTATAAATATCTCAATGTGATCATTCTTTATAGCAGAATAGTACTCCACTGTATAAAAATACCACATCTTTTTTATCCATTCCTCAGTTGATGTGCATTTAGGTTGTTTCCAAGATCTGGCTATTACAAATTGTGCTGCTATAAACATGGGTGCATATATATCACTGTGGTATGATGTTTTCAATTCTTCTGGGAATATACCCAGAAGTGGAATAGCTGGGTCAAATGGGACTTCCAATCCCAGCTTTTTTAGGAATCTCCAGATTGACTTCCACAGTGGTTTCACCAGTCTGCACTCCCACCAACAGTGCAGAAGAGTTCTTTTTCCCTGCAGCCTCTCCAGCATTTGTTGTTGGTAGTTTTCTTTATCTGATCCATTCTTTCTGGAGTGAGATGAAACTTCAGTGTTGTTTTAACTTGCATTTCTCTAATGACCAATGATGCTGAATATTTCTTCATGTATTTATTTGCCATTTGTATTTCTTCCTCTGAGAACTGTGTATTCATCTCAGATGCCCATTTTTAGAATGGATCTTTGAATTTTGAGGATCTGATTTTTTAAAATTCTTTATATGTTCTAGACAGAAATCTTTGTCTGAGGGACCGTTCCCTAAAATTTTTTCCTAATTTGTGGGTTTTCTTTTGGCTATTCTGGAGATTTCTTTCGACATGCAAAAACTCTTTAATAGGATGCAATCCCAGTTATTGATTCTGGTAAGTATTTCCCAATTCTTGTTCATGAATTCTCTACCTACCCCTATATCTTCAAGATTTCTACCTACTTTGTCTTCCAACAAATTTAGTGTTTCTGTTTTAATATTTAGGTCTTTTTTTAAAGGTAGAAGAAATACAACAGAACAAGACAGAACAAAGCCAATAGAGACAGTGTAGTGAATTTGGTACAGAACTTCACAGCAGGTTACTGGGATAACAGTAATAGGTACCATAATGTATCTCATTATCTTCAAAATAGTTGTTTAGTCAATTAGGTATAACAAAATCAAACCAAAGACAACGTTATAAAATCAATCAAAAGAGAATATTGAATAAAGCAATTAATCATAATGAAGCAAAACTGAAAATAACATTTGCTTTCAAAGAGAAGATAGAGGAGGCCCCCCATATTTGCTATATTGCATACAGTCATCCTGCCAAGAGATGCTCAGACCTCTGTCCCAGGTTGCCAACGAGGGGGAGGAGGAGCTTGGGTTGTTTGATTCCAAGCCCGCGCACCTACAGACTCACAGGAGACCCTACTGGATCTCTTCCTGGCTCACGCCTGAAGGAGGTGCTTACCAAGAGGGCAGCGGGTGAATTGCTTCTTTGTGCAGCCTCCTGGGTTCCAGCATGGCCATCAATATTTAGGTCTTTTATCCATTTAGACTTTAGTTTAGTACCCGGTGATAAGCATGAGTCTAGTTTTAGTTTTCAGCATATGGAGAGCCAATTTTTCTAGCACCATTTATTGAAGAGACTATCTTTCTTCCAGTGGATGTGTTTGGCCCCTTTATTAAGAATAAGGTGGCTGATAGTTTGTAGTTGTAGTTGTGTCTTCTAATCTATTTCACTGATCTTCAGGTCTGTTTTTATTCCAGTACCGTGCTGATTTTATAAAAGTAGCTTTGTAGTATAGCTTCAAGTCAGGGGTTGTGATGCCTCCTGCCTTGGCTTTGTTGCCTAGAATTGCCTTTGCTATTCAAGGTATCTTCTGGTTCCAGATGAATTTTAGGAGTAATTTCTCTAGATCTTTGAGGTGTGCCAGTGGTATTTTGATTGGGATTGCATTAAATCTTTATAAAAATTTTGGGAGAATGGCCATTTTCACAATGTTTGTTGTTCCTACCCATGAACAAGGGATGTCTTTCCATTTTCTGAGGTCCTTTTCGATTTCTTTTTTCAGGGTATTATAATTTTCCCTGAATAGATCTTTTGCCTCTTTTGTTAGATTAATTTCTAAGTATTTCATTTTGTTGGATGCTATTGTGAAGGGTGTGTCTTCTCTTATTTCTCTATCAGTGATTTTGCTGTTTATAGGAATGCTATTGATTTTTGAGTGTTGAGTTTGTATCCAGCTACATTATTGAATTAATTTATTATACCTAGGAGTCTTTCAATGGAGTTTTGGGGGTCTTCTATGTAGAGTATCATATCATCTGCAAATAATGATAATTTCACTTTTTCTTTTCCTATCCTTACTCCTTTTATTTCTCTCTCTTATCTAATTGCTCTGGCTAGTATTTCCAGCACTATATTGAATAGGAGTAGTGACAGTGGACATCCTTGTCTTGTTCCTGATTTTAGAATCATTTGTTGAAGAGACCATAGTCATTACCTCTGTCTTGAAACCTCTGTCTTGAAAGTTAGTCAGTCCCTTCCTAGTGGGTCTATTTCTGGATTCTTTGCTCCACTGTATTTATTTATCTACAGTGTTGCTAATGCTTGCTATTTTCATTATGTAGCTTTGGAGTAAGTCTTAAAATCTAGTACCATTTTTCTAAATATGTTCCTCTGTTTCAGAGGTTTTTTGGCTATTATA
>PVLA01013457.1:0-36761 GCA_004027455.1 Hydrochoerus hydrochaeris
TGTTTTGCTTTTTTTTTCTGTTTAAATTAAAAAAAAAAAAAGAATTATTTGCCAGCTCCAGTCAGTGCCCCCACCCAGGTCCACAGTACCCCCCCACACACTTGTACCCTTCTGAGGACTGGTTGGGTATCTCATTACTCAATTAACAAACAAACAACACTTTGCTAATCTGATAAGTGAAAATGGAGTATCAGATTCCAGTTCTGAGTCAGATGAAGTAAACAAGCATCCTTTCTTTCTCCCTTGACAACAACTATATAACCAGGGCAAAATGGATTGAAAATCTATTTGAAGAGCCTGAAAGGTCAGTAACACCAGACAGATCAAGGAAAAATACCAGAATCTGAAATACCAGGTGTACGTTTACCGTTTTATTTTCCTCCAGTGTTCTTTAGTTTGTTCAGACCTTATAACTGAAATAAGCACTGTTATATGGACAGAGAGAACCTCTGGTTTTGGCCCTTGGAATTGGAAAAGAAACTGGAAAAGAAGAATGTGGAAATCTCTCCTTGTGTTCTTCCTTTTATCCATTCTGTCATGCCCCAGTTCCCCTTAAATCATGTGAAGTATAGTAGGGGGTGGTCACTAGAGCCCCAAGTTTCTGCTTAAAGTGTGGGATAAAGATATCTCAAGGGGAAAAAAGGTAATACAGAGATCACAGGGAGGCATGAGAGGGTGTAGAAAATTAATTCTTTTAAGTTCTCTTTAAGGTTTCAACCTGGAGACACACATTCAAGGATTGTACCCTTTCAGCATAACAAATTTAGTGAGAGCTGAGTGATGGGGGGACACCACTGGGTACCACCTGGCCATTGGGCTGCAGCAAGGGGACACGCCTAAAGAAGTCTACAAAGACTCGGAGATTGAAATGACACTGGAATTAGGATCCAGAGAAGACACCTTAGAACTTGCAGCCTGAATTTAATATTCATGGAATAAGAAAGTTCAACATTTTCCACAGGATTTAAATTAATCACAAAATTTTATGATATAATATTGAAACTTCCCAGAAGATAATCCAAAATTATTCAGAATATAAAGAACCATGAATCTTTTAACTTGAATGAAAAAAAATACATCTATGAAATCCTAGATATGCTGCTTTTTATCTGTGACCCCAAAGCAGTTATATAGCCTACTATTTCTGGTTTGATTGTCAGGAAAGTGGAAATAATAGAAAGTATCCCAAAGTTATCATGACTATCATATGAGATACTAGAAAATCTATATTCATCATTTATTAAATTGTATGTCTTAAATATGTGGCATTTATTGTATGTCAATTATACCTAAACAAAGTTATAAAACAATGGAACATTATTGTATTTTTACTTATATGAATTAACATATATCAATGTTGAATTTGTTTTACTAATAGTGAAGGATAACATAATGTTATAAGAGCTGGAACTCAGTCTATATTAACGCTGTAAGCAAATGTGCTGTTGTAGTTGGGCCCCAAATGTGTGCCCAGACCTCAGACTGTTGAAGGCCTGGTTACCAGCTGGTGGGATTTGAGGAGCTAAATGGATCACAAGGACTCTACAGTCATCAAGTGGATTATCTCCACTGTGAAGTTTATTCCTAAGCATTTTATTATTTTTGGAGCTATTTTCGTTGAGTCTGTTCCTTTGATTTCTTTTTCAGAACAGTCATTGTTATTTATAGAAATGCTGACTTTTGCATGTTTATTTTGCATTCTGAAGTTTTACTATATTTATTTATTGTTCTAACGGGTTTTTTGTTATGGAATCATTTGGATTTTCTCTATATAACATGTCATCATCACACAATGCCTAACTTTCTTCTCTTCCTATTGAGACATTTTTTGTATTTTTCGTTTTTTGCCTGATTGATACAGCAAGGACTCCTTTTAGTAGAAGTGGTTAGAGTGGGCATTCCTCTTTTCTTCTTGATCTTAGGTGAAATGGTTTCAAATTTTCACCATGAGTATAACGCTAGCTGCTGACTTGTCATATATGACCTTTGTATAGGCTTTTTGTATTGAGGTACAGTACTTCTATACCTAGTTTATTTTGTTTTTATCATTAAAGGATTTTGAATAATGGCAAATATTATCTGCATGTATTGCAGTGATCATATTGTTTTTGTCTTCATTGATTTGCTTATGTTGAGTCACCCTTGTATTCCAGGAATATATCCCAATTGGTCATGGTTAAGGATCCTTTTACTGTGTTGTTGAATTTGATTTCCTAGTATTTTGCTGTGGATTTTTACATGTATGTTCTTTAAGGTTATTGGCTTGGTCTGACTTTGGTGCCAGGGTAATCTTGGTTTCATTAATATGTTTTAAAAGTAGTCCTTCTTCAGTTTTTTGGAAGAATTTTTACAGGATTTATATTAGTTTTTTACATGTTTGTTAGAATTTAGCAGTGAAGCCATCAAATAATACATATTTCTTTGATGAAAGCCTTTTTATAAATGTTTCAACCTCATTTCTCAGTATTTGTCTGTTCAAATTATCAATTTGGCATGGTGGTACATGCCTGAAATCCTAGCTCTTGGGAGGTTGAGGCAGGAGGATCCATGAATTTGAGGCCAGTGTGGCATAGATAGTGAGTTCAAGGCTATCCTGGACTACATAGCAAGACCCTGTCTCCAAAAGCCAAAATGAATGAATGAATAAATAAATAAATAAATTTTCCATTTCTTTATGAGTCATGCTTCATAGCTTGTATAGCACTAAAGTTAGTTTAAAATTAAACTAAGGCTGCATTTCTTGCCCGACAAGCAGGACAGTCCCTGACCTAAATCTCTCACTCCCTGAACCTGCCAGAGGTGGTAGGTTTGGGTGTGGCCACCTCAGTCCCATGGCATCTTGAACTCATCCTGTTCCCTGCGGGTGGCAAGTGTGCCAATCACCTCACTGCATGCAGCTGCACCATCTTCCTCATGCACAGGAAGTGGGTGCAAGTGAGCCCCTCTGCAAACATGGATGGCACTGTGGGTCCCCATTGCCCCACAGACTTCTCAGCCCAGGCCAAGGTTTTCCTGAATGCAAGAGCTGGTGGGCTCTAGAGGCGCAAACTCGAGGCGGTTGATGGTGTGCGCATGGCCATGGTGGACTCTGTGTCCGGAGGGAGCTGACCAGAGACCTGGAGCAGTGCCTCTTACATGTCATCCTCAGTTTCTTTAGAGAACTTCCCCCAGCGAGCCACACACGGCCTGCCTCCCATGGACACCACAGGGGGCTTGCTCACAAAGTAACAGCGGTGTCCTGAAGTGTGGCATGGTGTTGACAAGCATTTGATGTCAGCAGACTCCACCTGCAGTGTGGACAGGTGACTGACTCGGCGAGTCCAGGCCCAGATCCGGTCATCACCATTGTACACCAGCTCCAGCTTGACCAGCTTCTTGCTGCCACTAACATGGTGCCATGACGGTGGGTGGTGAGCTCTATGGTCAGCTTCACACCTTGCTTCCTCACCTCACCGATTCCACCACCTTCTGGGATTACACTGGCTCCAGGATGGCAACCTCCTGGGTCTTCTCAGTGACGAGCAGGTCCACGTAGCCATCAGCCAGGGCCCGTGGTAGTTTGATTGTCATGGTACCTCACTGCACAGTCACACTGCTCCTTAAACCTGTGTGATGCAGCAGGAACGCCGGCAGGGCTGGGCCACACCCGGCAGACTGCAGCCCAACACAGAGCCAGGGGCTCCCTGGAGTGGAGGCCAGCCTGCATGGACCCTCTGCCTGGCCCCTGATGGAAAGGCCTGGAGCTCTGGGGACCTTAGCAAGCTGGCTGTTTCCTCAGCAAGGGCATGTCACCCACTCCAGAACCAAAAGGGCTGGGCTCAGGTTTGTCAGCTCCTTACCTGGTGACACCACTCGCTGTCACTGCACAGGCTGCGGGCAGGAAGCAGGGAGCAGGTGCCCACCTGCCTGCTGAACAATCTGCCTTCCTTTCCTATTTTTAAGGGATTTTAATATGTATTTTTTCTAATGACTTTTTTGTCTTCATATAAGAAAAATGCTGGCTTCATAAACTTAACTAGATAGCATTTCCTTCTCTTAAATTTTGGGGAAGTCATTCTATAGAATTGGCATTGTTTTTCCCTAAAATGACTATTGGTAGTGGTCACCAATATAGAAAATCAAGTCCTGGCATGTGTCTTTTTAAGAATATCTAAATTATTGAATTCGTGGACATAAATTTCTTTTAAATATTTTACTACCAACCTTTTAATATCTGTAGAACTGCTAATGATTTAATCTCTATGATTCGTGATGTTAGGAATTTATATTTTCTCTTTCATCAGGTTTATTGATTTTCTCAAACATTTTTTAATTCATTTCCTCCTTTTTTGCTCCATTATAATTGATTCTCATCTTTGTTGGAATATATTCAATGTATTATTTCTTTTTATTATTCCTTTTTCTGCTTAGTGTAAGTTTAAATTATTCTCATTTTATGCTGAAAGATGAGGTCATTGATTTGAGACTATCCGTTTTTTCTAATATTACTTTTTTCTGAGTATCAATCAACAAATTTTGATATAATAGTTTTTATTTTTAATCAGGTAAACAGAAATAATTCATGAATCAAATAAAACATTTATAGGAAAATTAAAAATAATGTACTTACTTTCCTTAGTGTATTAATGCTTTCCAAATAGTTGTAGTTTCTAGGAACATTTCTATTATGTATTTCTAATTCAGTTCCATATGGTCAAAGACTATCTTACACATAAATTGAATTCTTTTACATTTAATGAGGCTTGTGTTTTGGCCTATATCTTGGCCAAATAGATAGATAGATAGATAGATAGATAGATAGTTGATCTATCTATGTATATCTTGATATATGTATATATATGGAGTGGGAAGCCAGGCCTGCATGTATTTCACTTTTTGGGCCTCTTGAAAAGGCTGTATCATGTTTTAATGCCCTTGTCCACTAATTCTAATATATGTGTCAGTACTGGGTCAGTTTTGATTGGCTGATTTTTTGCCCTCCTCATTATAGTCTTTGAATTCCTGTTCATCTTTGATGCCTGACATTGTGAAATTCACTTTCTGAAGGGCTTCATAGATTTATTTTTCTCGAAATATTCTTAAATTTTCAGATGCAAAGCTGGATCGGCTAAGATCTTGGCGAGCCGCTCATTTATTCTTTCGTTACTTAGGAGTTTTTCTTGTGTGGCTGGTAGAAACAGTTCTCCTTTCAGGCTCTGTGTGAGTGCTGGGCCCTGTAACCTCTAAACTTCTTAGGTGGCTGGTTCCACAAACTTGATTTGTTTCCACACATGGCAGCCAAACAGTACTCTCCTGAATACCAAGAAGGAACTTCTGTAAATCTGTTGTGTTCTTTTTTTGCACAGGTCTCTGTTCTTGGTTACTCAGGGTTTTAAACAGTTTTGGCCTTGGTCTTCCTAAGACTCACTCCGGGCGTCTGCTGGGCCCTTCCAGAGCTGCCCCCTTCTCCTTTGCCCTGAGCTGTAGCAGTCACGGGACACACTCCGTTGGTTTTTTCACTGTTCTTTGTTCCCTAACATTCAGTATCACGAAAAACATTGGTTTGTATATTTCTCTTCTACCTTCATCTCTGTCACTCTGTCTCTGCCTCTGTCTGTCTGTACCTGTGTCCCTGTCTGTCTCCATTTTATCTCTCACTCACTGGTTTGTTTCCATGAAGCAGGGCAAATACAGACTCTCATATTCTACCCTAGTCATAGTCGGAAGTTTATTTTTAAGCAAACAGGACTTTTAAATAATTTAAGGAACGGAAAATGGGTTAAACACCTTGAGGTAAAATAGACTTTAGGCAGAGGGCCATTGTAAATAATAAATGTGGTTGGGGAATAGCCTCATAAAAGGGCCAAAAGGTTTACTGCTAATGAACTAAACAGCACTGATGCTTTGTGGTATCGAAGAGAGTGGCATAAATGTAATTACTTGGTATCAATGCTTGGACTACTTTATAAATAACATGAAAGAGTTAGGCTAAATGGCCACTGAGTACTTTCCAATGTTTTTGCCAATAAATTTTGTTCTTTATTACGATCCTGTTTAGCTCAGTATTTTTAGTATTGCATTATTTTATGAAATATTTATAATATGCATTAGAGGATATAAAAGTTATGCATTAGAGGATATATTACCATTCAGTGTTACTAAACACAGATATTTACTAATTGTTACTCAATTGTATCAGGTTTCTTATCTGTTGAACACATATAGTACTTAAAACTGGGACATTTCAAAAAATCAGAGTTATAAACATGAAATAGCTTGAGTCTGGCAAAAAAAAAAAAGAAAACATAAAGGCAAAACCCCACCCAGAGCCCAAGTGACCATTTCTGTTACTGATTTCACAAAATATTTCAGAGAAATTAAAAATCAGCTTCTGTGTACAGCATTCAATAGTTGTTTCTGCCCATGGAGCAAATCAGTACAATTCTAATTATGCTGGAAACCTAGGACAGAAAATGAAGAAAGAAGAATTTCATTTAGCAGATACTGAGACAACACACAATTTTTAAAAAGTCAGTTTCAGGCAGACAACTACCTGAAAACACATATTATTACCAGTATCTCTTTAAACACTCATCTACCCAACTTCTAGATCTGCCCCCATACCCCCAAGTGCATGCAGGGTGCTGGAGAGATTATTTCAGCAATCTTTTGAAGTCAGAAGAGGACAAAGTTATCAAATTAAAGCAAAAAGTTGCAAAAAATGTTTTCAGTTAAAAAGTGAACATTAAATAACATGTTTTTGAAGTGGGAGAAATTGAATCATTTCTGGCTTTCTCTTTTCATTGTCTTCTACTGACTCATAGGATTAAACAGCATTATTCATCATAAATAATATGATTATTTTTATTTTCCCTGTTGACCTTTGTGATACAGAACATGATGACCTCATCTGATTCAACATATAAGTTAATTTTAAAAGAATTAATTAGTTAATTCCTGTTAATCATTCAACTTACCGTGAGTGCCATAATTCCATTGTTTCCTTAACCCTTCTTGGCTTTACTGGAGTAAAATAAAACTACCCTCTTTTTCATTTTTCAATTATATATAATTAGGTCAGCTATGTGCATACTTTTGTCTCCATATTTCTTGTTTTTAAATATTAAATATTTGAAGAAATAGGAAAATGGGTTACTTATTCAATCAAGTCAGAGCCTAAACATCTAACAAACCCACGAACAACTATAGACCTACTTCCTTATTTTCAAATAGAGATCTTCTCATTGAAATCTATTTTCTTAACCTTGGTAGAAATTTAAAAACTTGCAAGTTAGTACATGTTTTCCATTTTTTTGTTTTTGTGCTCTGAGTGATTAAACAATAATTAAATCATTGGACATACACTGTGTAGACATTTTTCTAGGTGCAGAGATACACAAAAAGAACAATATATATATATAGATGTAGATATAGATATAAATATAATTCTAATCTATAGGAAATATTAGCGTGTTGTGGATCTTTTTTTGATGTTGGGAATCAAACTCAGGGTCTTACTGTTGCTAAACACAGCCTCTCCCATTGAGCTATACCCAAGTCCACTTAAGTTAATTGTTGAGATTTTCTAACCTAACCAGGATAGGATCGAGCAGTTGGGAAGTGGTGAACAGTGCTCCCCAAGCAGTGTAGGCAGCATAAGTAAAAGAGCACATCACACACCTGTGAGCACTTGACACATATGTTCAGGCTAAAAGAGGCTGACTTGAGCATCAGGCCAGAGTCAGAAAGAGAGAACTTTAATAGGATGCTAAAGAATTCAGGCTTTGTTTAATACTAGGTAATGGTAAAGGGACAGGGACAGATGGAAATCGGTGAGAACTAAGTTCGGAAACAATAATGTGTGTTGGGTGATTAGATATGGAATGTAAACAGAGGAAAAGATGTGAAATAATTCCCAGACTTGTAGATTAGATAGATAAGCTAAAGGATGAGGATGTCATTTATGGAATTAGGAATCATGAGAAGAAAAACTCATTTTCAGGGATGATGGGGACCTCAATTTTGGACATTACTCAACTTGAGTTTTCTATAGCTGCAAGTGTAAGTGCCACACAGATTTTTTTTTTTTTTTTTGTACTGGGGATCAAACTCATGACCTCGTGCTTGCCAGGCAGGCACTTATGCCACTGAGATAAATCCCCAGCCTTGCCACACAGATGCTTGACACAAAACATAGATGCTCTCAAGTGAAATGCAGGAACCATGACATCCTGATATGGACTAATTGTGTTCTAGCCCCCTTCTGTTTACTAATAGTTGACAAAGTTAATCTCTCTTCCAGTTCTAGCCCTACAGATAAGGATGCAAAATAGTCTTTGTGTTTCTTCTCATACTGTTCTCTATCAAACAGCCATTGGCAATAACTATACAATTATTTTCTTTAAATTTTACATCTTCTGAAGCTGGGGATTTAGCTCAGTGGCCCAAGTGCCTGGCTGGCAAGCATGAGGTCATGAGTTCAGTCCCTGGTGCTGGAAATAAAAAATAAAAATTTTACATCTTCTTCATGTAGGTGTATGTGGTGTGTGTGATTGTATGTAACCTTATATCATAAATATGCACATACACATAGGCACACCTTATATAATAGTATATTAGTAATACATGTGTGCTAATAACACAGCACACATAATCAGCAATATATGTACTGGAATGTGTATTATATATGTACATACTATTTGTAGAGAGGATAAATGTATAATAATAAATTATAATAATCCCATTCCCGAACTGTAAATCAAGTCTCTAGAAAGAGACAACAATCCAGATCTGTAATCTACTCTCAGAATAAAGATGTCCTTGTAAGAAACATGTTTAAAAGAAAAAAAATAACCATTGGTGATCATAACTTCTTTGTCTATAAATGTGTCTAATTTGCCATTGTCCACTCAAAGTCACATCATAAACATAGCATTTACAATTAGGACTTTTCAATATAAAAACTCAGGGGATCTTGCTACTATATAATTCACCAACATTTGTATTCAACTGAAGCATTTTATAGCTACCACCTGCTTAACTGTTTCATTAAACTTACTGATAAATACAGTCAAATTCAGAGCCATTTAAATTTGATTGCTATTTTAATTTAACTAGAGAAGTGAAAGTTACTCATAATAATAGCAGTAGAATTTTTTAGATAAAAATGGGAAAAAGTAAAACAAAAAGCAAGACAGGTGATGTTGTTATATGCCAAGATGTCTAAAAAAGAAAGCTAAAATGTTGGATTTTAGCCACAGATAATATAAAAATATTTTACTTATACATAATGAATTTCAGAATAATCACAAATTAGAAAAAAGGAGGAGAGATCCCCTTTTCATAAAAAAATAACCCTAAATTCCAAAAATACATTTATAAGTATAAATTTAATAAGATATAGTGAGATATATTTAATCAACAAATACTCATTGAGGATCTATGAATATTGGTATAGATTCTGGAAATACAGCAATAAACAAGCCAAAGTTTTCCTTCTTGTGATATTCTTAGTCAGAAGAGATGGATAATAAGCAACAAATGACTAATCAGGAATGATAGATGCTATGAAGGTACAAAGATGTAAAGCATGCTCCTTCCAGAGTAAAGATGCTTCTTGGCCTTGTGTGGGGAAGTTGATTAGAGTGTCACTCTGGAGACTTACCCATGAGAGTCTAGGAGAGAGCTGCCTCATTGAGAATACACTGGCCTGGGCCCTGTAGAGGACTATTCGAGGCAGAGAAGGTAGGTAGCAAGTGCAAAGACCTGGAGCAGAGAACATTGCTATTTAGAATTTCACTTGAAGTGAAGTGAGTCATCAGAAAGTTGTGGAGAAAAGCAGTAAGATACACCTTGAATTTCAAAGATGCATCTAGCTTCTAGAAGGCAAGCAGATCACAGAGTAGTATGATGCAGCTGGAAGACCAACGTGGAGACTCTTTCAGTAGTCCAGACAAAAATCGTAATTGCTTGATCTAGAATGGAAACAAAGGCAAAATGAGAAAGGACAAGTTTCTGGATATTTGCTGAAGACAGAGCCTATATGATTTTTAACTGAATTGAGGGTAGGTCTGACAGAAAGAGAGGAATCAGTGACAAGTCCAAGATCGTGGCCTGAACAATGGAGTTCACAGGTGATGACTTACAGAGGTTGTGTGACTGAGGAGGTGGCAGCCTTGGGTAAGAGGGATTACCAACTACATGCTTGCTTTTATGAGAATTTTGAGACACCTATTTGTCTTCCAGACAGATGTTATAAACCACTGGATGTACTGCTCTGAAACTGAGGGGAATGTGTATAGCTGAACATGAAAATGTCAGAGGCACCAGCGTGGCAGAAAGCATGTGAGTTCATGAGACTGAACTCATCTACTTCTTAATTCAACTGAGAGACACAGATGGACCCTTGAGTAAATGTGAACAAATACCTGTTCCTCAATGCAAGTGGATACCAACAATCTGAAAGTATTTTCTCCTAGATTAAAAAAAACATTTAACATGATCACAATCAAAACATTAAATGAACTTTAATGTTTTTTTAATTTTTTTGTTTTTGCTGAAGAGTCTATGCATAAGTAAAAGCATAGCAACTTTTGCTATTGTTTTCTGTTATTCTTTTCTGAATTTTATTTTAACTTTGTCCTTCAAATCAAATCAAAATATAAGTAAATACATGAAAAGAGAAAGTTCCAAGATATCTAATTTAATTAAACAATTACTGTTACCTCCAAATATAAACTATAATATCTGTAAAATACCTTCATAGAGACGAGGAAGCACTTTCACATCTGTGAAAGAGAAAAAGGTTTATCACTCAGTATATCAAATATCTAAGAATTAGTTTTACTAGTTTAGGTAAAAATAAAAAGTTCTCTATGGTTAAAAATGTTGTAAAGTCAAAAGATTAATTATAAGATAGTAAAAATTGCAACAAAACCACAATTTTCTTAAACAAGGAAAGGTCTTACAAATCAAAAAGAGATTCTAAGAATAAACCGAAAATTAGAAAAGAAACAAAAATTATTAAATGAGTGCAAATGAACTAGAAGCATGTAGTTTTCACTTGATAAAGGAAAAGATTATAAATTTTATACATATATTTTTAATAATGTTGAAAATATATTTATCACTGTGTTAAATTTACATTGTTCCTAACTTCTTGAAGAACAGTGTCATGAGTACATTTGATTTGTCTGACATGTTCATGTTAGAACATTCCAAAGTTTTCACTCCACGAATGCGAACTTGAATCTGCTTTGATAATTAGTTCGGGTACATTCTTCAAACAGGAGTGCTTAGAAGGATGTACTTAGCTTATGGTCAATATGAATGCAAAGTTTAAGAAATTTTTTTCTATTTATTAGAAAGTGGTAACAGTATTTTTAAAATGATCTCTTAGCATAATAAAAATTATGGCAAATAAAAATGATGATTTGTTTCAGACTGCAATTGTTAAAATAACCTCAGACTGTAACTATGGCAACTAAAATGTCACTGGTATTGAAGAACACAAACCTTGGCTTTTGGCTATGGCTGACTCTGTCTATAGAAAGCCCCATACAGCTATATAAATGTTGGAAATGTATATTTTTCAAATGTAAAAATGTACCTAAGAATGTCCAGATAGTTACAGAAAGGAAATTATAAAAGCGAGAAAGGTAAATATAAATTCAAAGAAAACTAAGCACCAAAGATTTCGTTTAGAAAATAGAAGAGAAATCAAACAGCAAATGTTAAAACACATTCATAGAATTATTTAAAAACCTATTATACTCTTAAAAACATCATGCTATGAAACGGGAAAGTTCAATTTAAGAGTTTTGAAAGTTAAGACATTTTCAAGAATACTAAGAAGCATGGCAGTAAAGATATTTCATTAGTAAAAATATCAGAAGTAATAAGAGGAAGAAAATTAGGAGAGGGGTAGAAGGGGGAAATCCCCCCAGAAAAAGAAAACATTTTCCAAAGAAGTTTCCCAAAAGAAGTAAACATATATCTTAAAAATATCAGGCATAAGAATCATATTTGACTTGTCATTATCAATAGCAGAATATAGTTTTGAGAAGAAAAAATTCCAAGCAGAAGTTTATACCCAGATAAATAACTGTCATGTGTGTGAGAGAAAATGACATGTCAGACATGGAGAAACTAAAACCAAGCTAACTTCGGTGCCTTCAGTTGGCATTTCTTTAATGATTTAATTGAGCATGGGTTGAAAAGCAAGTTAGATCAACCCAAGGAAGCACTTAAGTGTGACCTCTGGAGACAGGTGTGCAGTAGCCCCAGAAACATTTGGGTTAGGCTAGTGCAGGAAAGTACCTGGCTCTTGGTGGAAAGCATTTAGTAAAAGAACAGGAGCTGCCAGATTATGCAACATAATTGAAAACACAAGATGTGTTAAAGATATAGTTGGAGGCATTGAAAAATATATGACTATTTTCCAACTTGACGATGTGTGACATCAGACCTGTGGGACAAACTGACTTGGCATTAAGAAGTATTTCACTATAAAAATGCAAACACCATTCTTTTTATGCATAGTGTCAACCTTTAGTAAAATGAGGAAATGTAGATATTATCTGCCATGGTGAATCAGTATATAGGTAATGGGTTGGAAGTTCGAGAGATGGTGGAAGACAAGGAAGGAAGATTACAAATGGAGCATCAAAGAAGGTTTGAGGATATGGTGCGTTGATGAAGCACATGCTTATCATGAATGGGGACTCAGATGTGATCTCCAGCACCTCCAAAAATATACACTAAAATTTGAAATGGTGTCCATAGATGGTAAGAGGACTCACTGGAGTAGGGACTGATCATTAGGATGGAATTTTCCTTGTTAGTAAATATGGGGTTCAGAAAAGGGATGGTTTTATATGGTCTATCTAATCTTTATCCCAGAAGAAAAATCAATAAGCATTGTTAATAATTTGATCAATAGAAAACAGCACAAACATGATGCTAGAAGATATAAAAATAATGATAAAAATCAGAAATATTAAAAATTATTGCTGTTGTGATTTATGACTAAGAGAAGAAACAAGGCAGAGTTTATTGCTTTTCACTATAAATTTGCTTAATTTTAGTCAGATATGTGTATCACTTTAACATTTTAAAAATGCATATGTTAACTGACAACAGCCCAAAGCAATTTAAAAAATCATGTTAAATATAATTTATTTAGTAATACCTTTACCATTCTATCCTTCACTCTGTAAATGTTTCAAATATGTATAGTAAATATTTTAGGACCTGGGAATATAGCAAAAACCAAGATAGACAAGATTCTTGCTTCTGGGTGGTTTATATTTTAAAGATGATAAGGTCATATGTGGAGGGGAGAATGAAGGAGAGACTTTGATTAATTGCTGTCAAGAAAACCAAATCAGAATGGGATGATGGGAGTGCTATTTTGGATTTGATGATCAAATAAGGAGTCACTAAGGATATAGCCTCAGAAATGAGACACATCTGAGAACTAGCTTGTCAAGTGAGGTCCAAGGGCAGTATTTTTAACAAGAAGTGAACCTCGCCATGTATAGTCTTTCTGCATTGTAATTGTGAAAGGAAACGTGTTACTCACCCCATGGTAATCCCTAGAGTAAGTAAATCTTTCAATTCACATGTATGGACAATACCCATCACTGTTTCTCTCACGCAGTTAAAGGAATCAGTAAATAAAATGACCAGATGTCGCTTTGACAAAAACTTGCCCTTAGCAAAAAAATCCCATGCATCACATGATGCAGCCCTGTGGTCGTGTATAAAGTGGAGCGAAAGTTAGATAATAATTGATGTGTTAATAAGATGCTGAATATTTAAGTGTAATAAAAATTTGTGATGTAAATATTCCTCCAATGATTTCAATTCCAGTATATTTTTCTTTTAAACAAATCTGCACCAAGCTGCCAAAAAACTGCAAGATGGTTTGGCAAATTTTCTAGAATAAAGGCAGATGTCAATATTTTATCCTTACAATTTCAAAATATGATCAAAAGTAAATTTTGAATGAGTACTGAGTGAATACAAAACATTACCTTTGTTCTTTTCCTGTTTTGAATGACTAGATAATTTTAGATTTTGATGATTTACTTGTTTAATCTTCCAATTCCGCTGTGTCGACAATACCCGCTGGCTCCTCGGTGTTGCGCATTATCACTGTTGGTCTTGCAAGGCTCTCCCTTTTCTGCACATAAGTACATTCGTGTAGGAGTTCACTTTTCTGACTCCAATTTTGTGAACTATTTTTTTAGAGTGGGTGCTTGTCTTTTCTTGTTGAATTCAAGGAATTTCTTCCATATTCTAAATATTAGGTCCTGTTTTATATATTGTGAATATAATTTTTAATCTAACCATCATTTCTTCTTAAATTTTAAAATTTAAATTCCTATTATAACATTCACTGGAAAGAAATACCTACTCATTACAGTGTTTACCCTTAATCATTACTAATAGAATATTCTCCCCAAAACTTAATTTAATGAAGGCCCAGATGTGTCACCATGATCTTGGACTTCTTTGGTTCTAGAACCATGAGTTAAGTAAATTTTATTATGTGTAAATTACTCAGTGTGTGATGTTCTGTTATAATAGCAGAAAATGGACTAAAAGTTATTTTTGCTTCATGGTTTTTATTCTGCAGGGGGAATTATTTAGAATACTAATGTCAACAGATATTCTCCTATGTAAAACAAGTAAGTCAATCTATCTGGAATCTAGTTTTCTATGTAGTATTAGTTAGATACAGTTTTCTTTTTCTCTATTGGGGGAGCATACATTCTCAGCAACTTATCCTCATTTGTTCTCCTACTGATCGAGGTATCATACTTTTCATATATTGGATTTGCATAGACTTTCTGTAATTTATGATGCTTTATTGGAATATTTGTTTTATTCTCAAGTATCACAGAGGTTTTCTTGTTGTGGTTCATTTCAAGAATGCCCCCCAATTCCCCTTATGTTCAGAGGTAGGACTTTTGTATCATGGGAGTGCTTTTGCTAATCATTGAATTAATCCTCTGCAGAATTCAGAGCTGAATTTGTGGTTAGGAAGTGGGGCTGGGCAGAAGAGGAAGTCACTGGGGGCATGGCCGGGAAGGGTAAATCTCCCTCCAGGGCTTCTGTCCTGTGTGTCTGCTTCCTGGTCACCGTAATGCCAGTGGCTTGGGAGGGTCTTCGGCCATCTTGTTCCTGCCTTAGAGCCAGCAAAGGGTGGACTGAAAATTCTAAAACCTAAGCCACAAGAAACCTCTCTGTTGTAACCTAACTCAAGTGCCACCATTCTGTTCTGTATGCACCATGGTCTTTGTCCTAAACTGCAGCCATTGTCCCAAATCACACTTTGTACTTCTTGTGACTCCAGTAATTGCCTGCCCCCAGCATGGTGTATTCCTGGAATAGACTAGCCACAAACCTCTGTACTCTGACTCTAGGCAAACAACAAGATGTCCTGTTTCCTCAGGAATGCACAGGTGTGCTGATAAGCTAATTTTTTTCCCCTAAAATAAGCCTGTCTCTTGGGACAACTTGCCCTTTGCTCCCCCACACCTTTGTGATTTTTCCCTTTATAAACCACCCCAAATCTTAGCCTAGTTGCACAGCAGCGTAAATTCCACCCTCACTCTGTGTCGCTGGATACCAGCCTAAATGAAAAGCGCCCTCTTCTTTTCCTTCCAAGATGTCTTGGCCTTTTTACTCTTTTTGCCTTTTTTACAATTTTCATTTTATTTTGGGGTGCAGCCTTTTGGGGTACAGCATTTGGGGGCTCATCTGGGATTAACCCAAAAGGGCCCCCCCTTTTTCTTTTCTCAAGTCATTTCATTGGGTCAGTACTCTGTAAGTATCTTTTCTATGTATGCTTTTTCTTGGTTTGTTTGTATTATGGCACGCATTTGCATTTGGTAGAGGAGCCTGAGTGCTCTTTCTGCACTGGAGCGGGACACCCTCCAGGTTTGGGGGCATTTTGCCCATTGGTACGGTTGGGTATTGGTATTTACCCATTTGTAATTTGTGAACCAGGAATTGCTTTTCGCTCGACTCTGTTCCAGATCTAATGCTGCCTAAGGGATTTCACTGGTATTTCCTTCTAGGATGCTCAAGAGTGGATGGAAGAGGGGGTGTGTGCATTGTTGGTATTTTTGTGTCTTCTGTGTTGCCTTATTGTGTGTGTTTAACCAACCATTTTCTCACTAGTCACCATGGGACAAGGACCTTCAGCTGTGCCCCTAACTTCTCTAACTCTAGTTCTTAATCATTTTAAGGAATTTAAGCAAAGAGCCCAGGGATATGGAGAACCTGTTCATCCCTGGAGACTTCGTGTGCTCGTTTCCTTGGAGTGGCCTCACGGAGTCCCTGAATGGCCATCTGTCGGTAGCTTCGACATGGCTATCATGGAAGCAGTCCGGAGATACGTCTTCAGCCCTCCAACTCATCCTGACCAAATTGTCTATATACAGATTTGGATTGATCTTATTTTTGATTCTCCTCCCTGGTTAAGAAAGTTTCTTAAGGCTTCCAGGCAGCATCCCAGTAACCCTCCACTGCTAGCACCACTAAGAGAAAAACTGAAACCTAAACCACCTGCCCCACCGGTCCTACCAGAGGGAGACATGGAGGAGCTGCTACCGGCCCCTTACCACCTGTCAGCTCTAACTGTGCCACCACCAACACCACCAGAAGGAGAAGAACCTCCTCGTCATCCACCAAGCCCTATCCAGACCAGAAGCTGACCACGCTGGGAGTCACCAGACTCCTCCTCCACTTCCCCCACTCCCACGCTTTGCCCCTAGCGGGAGATGCCCAACTCTAAGCCCCCATTTTTGTCTATGTTCCTTTCTCTACTTCCTATCTATATAATGGGAAAAGACAAAACCCACTGTTCTGTAAGGACCCCCAAAGTCTCATTTCTCTCTTAGAATCCATTTTCTCTACCCATCATCCCACTTGTGAGGATTGTCAGCAGATACTGCAGGTGTTATTCACTGCCAAGGAGAGAGAGCATATTCAGGCATTGGGATGAAGGGCAGTGCTGGATCCAAATGGAAATTCATCCTTGGACCTAGATCCCCTGAACCAGAATTTCCCTTTATCTCAACCTGACTGGAACCCCAACACCAGGGAAGGTAAGGAGTCTCTAGCCCAAGTATCGCCAGTTGTTCCTTAGAGCCCTCAGAGGCGCCACCAAGGGACCCACAAACAAACCTGTCCAAGGTTTCAGAGGTAAGACAATTGGCTACTAAGTCGCCATCGGGTTATCTAGAGCGGTTATTAGAGGGCTATCGTCTTTATACACCCACAGACCCGGTCGTGCCTGAGAACACAAGGGCATTAATGTTGCTTTTGTTACTCAATCTGCCCCAGATGTTAAAAAAAAAAGTTACAGAAGCTTGAAGGATTTGAAGGGATGCCCCTTAGTCAGCTCGTAGAAATTGCTCATGAAGTATTTGACAATCGGGAGAGCTGGCAGGAGATCAATGGTAAAAAGTTAACCAAGGGTTACGCCTCCAGATAGCAAAGACAAGAATGACAAAAGAGGCAAGGAGAGCCCTCCAAGGGATACAAGTGGGGGGCCGACCCATTGATTTTCTGGTAGACTCAGGAGCGACTCATTCTGTTTTGATGCAGCCATTAGGGACTCTGACAAAAAAGAAACTGAAAGTATTAGGAGCACTGGTACTGAAAAAGTCTATTGGAAACTGCAGGCCTGGCTTGCCAGACCTGGGCAAAAGACTATCTCTCATGAGTTTCTCTGGGTGCCAGAGTGTCCAGATACCCTTTTAGGTTGGGACCTTTTACACAAACTAAAGGTCCAACTCAGTTTTGACCATGACGCTAGGCTCTGAAGCACCTGATGAAATCCATAGCAAAAGGGTGTATGCTCTCTATCCAGAGGGGGAAGGACACCTCCTGCTAGAAGAACCTAAGGTGTTAGGTGACGATATACTCCTGCAGCGCTGGAAACAGGAGATCCCTAACGTTTGGGTGGAGGATAATCCCCCAGGCCTAGTGATACACCAGATTCCCTTGGTCGTAGAACTCCTCCCACAGGCAACCCCGATCTGGCTCAAGCAATATCCTATAAGTCTGCAGGCACGCCAAGGCATTGCTAAGCATATAGCAAGGCTAAAAGAATACAATATCTTAAAACCTTGTGTCTCTTCCTGGAACACTCCATTACTGCCTGTCCAAAAGCCTGGAACCCAAGATTACCAACCAGTGCAGGATCTCTGGGAGGTAAACAAGTGAGTCATGACTCTCCACCCTACTGTGCCCAACCCCTATACATTGCTAAGCTCGCTGAGCCCAGGTCGAACTTGGTACTCAGTACTGGACCTGAAGGATGCTTACTTCACTCTGCCCATTGCCCCGGTAAGCCAACCCATTTTTGCCTTTAAATGGACTGATCCTGTGTCAGGAGTGTCTGAACAACTAACTTGGACATGCCTACCTCAGGGAGTCAAAAATGCGCCCACCCTATTCGATCAGGCCCTTGCCAGAGATCTCATGAACTACAGAGAAGAGTACCCCAATGTAAGGCTGTTGTAGTATGTTGATGACCTCCTGATAGCCACTGATTCTCATGAGAACTGTATAAGTGCCACTGAGGCCCTTTTGTGGACTCTAAGTAAGCTAGGATATAAAGTTTCTGCTAAAAAGGCCCAGCTCTGTCAGCAGTGTGTGACCTATCTGGGGTACCAAATTCATGAAGGAAAAAGGACTCTGTCCTCTCAAAGAATACAGGCTATCTTACAGATACCTATTCCCAAGATGAAAAAACAGGTGTGAAAATTTTTGGGAGCTGTTGGGTATTGCAGGCTTTGGATCATTAATTTTACAGAGGTGGCACAACCTCTCTATGATGCTTTAAAGGGGATTACACAAGACCCCCTAAAATGGACTGAGACTCAAGATAAGGCCTTCAATCAGCTCAAGCAGGCCCTCACTGAAGCACCTGCACTTGCTTTGCCTGACTTACACAGGCCCTTCTCTCTCTATGTTGATGAAAAAAGGAACATAGCTAAAGGAGTATTAACTCAAAGCTTGGGACCTTGGCAACATCCAGTGGCCTATCTCTCCAAGAGACTTGATAATGTGGCCACTGGGTGGCCTCCTTGTCTGCAAATAGTAGCTGCAGTGGCCTTACTGGTAAAGGAAGCCCAAAAGTTGACTTTTGGACAGAAGTTTATTGTTGTTCCCTCACACTCCCTGGAAACTCTAACCAAGGCCCCGCCGAGCCGATGGCTGTCCAATGCCAGGATTATGCATTGTCAGGCCCTACTTCTAGACCCCACCTCCACTGATTACAAGACAACTACAGCCTTGAATCCTGCCACGTTGCCACCTGATAATGATCCTTCCATGCCTCTCCATGACTGTTCTGAGGTAATTGTTCACCTCCAAAGTCTCCAACCAGACTTGACTGACGAGCCCTTTCCTGAAGCCCTCTCATACTTCTCTGATGGGAGTAGCTATATCCATCAAGGTAAGAGAGTTGCTGGCACAGTGGTTACTACTGAATCCCAAGTTTTGTGGAGCAAACCCTGGAGCCAGGTACATCTGCTCAAAAGGCTGAGCTTATTGCTCTCACTGAGGCTCTCAAACTGGCAGAAGGGAAGCGGGTCAATATCTATACTGATAGCAGATATGCATTTGCAACGGCCCATGTCCATGTTTATCAAGAACGAGGCCTGTTGACCTCTGGGGGACAGAAGATCAAAAATGCCCCCCAGATACTTGATCTACTGGCCACCATCTGGATACCAGAAAAGGTTGCAATCATACATTGTAGGGCCCATGACCCTGTTATAAGGGGAAACAACTTGGCAGATGCCAAAGCCTGAAAGGCAGCTACAAAATCAGTGGGGACTGAGATGGCCCCAACATTATTGTTGATTCCTCCCACTTTGTTGGAATCTGTGTATACTCAAAAGGACCTCCATCTAGCAGCCCAGCTCCAAGCCAAGCCTAATATCCCTGGAGGCTGGTATCAGCTGCCCGACAAGCAAGTCCTATTGCCAGAGGCACTTGGGAGGGAATTTATTCAGCAGGCTCATAGGTCAACTCATTTGGGAGGATCAAAACTGGCTGATCTCTTTTGGGAACAGTATTTTATTCCCCAACTCCCCAAGCTTGCAGACTGATGTCAACTTGTAAATCCGAAATGACAACTGCCGATTGAGACAAAGCATTTTCGAGGAACCATGCCAGGAGAACATTGGGAAATAGACTTTACTGAAATGGGAAAGCTGGGGCTACAAGGGCATAAATATTTGTTGGTAATGGTAGACACTTTCACTGGCTGGGTAGAAACATACCCTACCAAGTCAGAGTCAGCTATCATAGTAGTAAAAAAACCTCTTATATGAGATTATACCCCGATTCGGCTTGCCTTTATCTATGGGGTCCGATAATGGCCCGGCTTTCATAGCCCAAGTGACCCAAAAATTAACTCAGGCTTTACAGATTGATTGGAAACTTCATTGCGTGTACCGGCCTCAAAGCTCAGGCCAAGTAGAAAGGATGAATAGGACTTTAAAAATGGTGATAACTAAAATGGCCTTAGAAACTGGTGAAAACTGGGTGAGTCTCCTTCCTTTTGCCTTCTTGCGTGCGCATTGTACTCCCTATGTTGCTGGAATTTCCCCTTTTGAGACATTATATGGGAGACCTCCACCCCTCATCCCTAAGATATCCCAGAAAAAGCTTGCTGATCTTGCTAACCAGGACCTTATTAAGTCCCTCCAGGCAATTCAGCCCATCCTGACTTCAACTCACCGCTTATTCAGACAATAGCACCCAGCACCTGAGGCCTCTTCAAGGGACATCGAATGCATTCTGGCTTCCGAAAATCTGGGGTTGTTTTTCCTTTCTTTTTAAATTTTATTTTATTTTTAATGGCAGCTAAAGGTATTCAGATTACAGTTAAATTGTGGCCCTTTAAAAAGACATTTTCTTGGATTATTTAGAACATGCAAACCTCATATTTTTAATCAAATGAAATATGTATGAAATTAATGAGTTTTTCTGATTGTAGATTCATCATGACTTTTCAGTACAATCAATTGTGATATTTACAGTATATGCTAAAATTCTAAATTTTCCAAATACTGGAATTCTACCAGCATTCTTTGTTAAGCCTTGCATGCAAAATTTAAAATTTTTATATTGCTACCTAAAATTTGCATAAAATATGTTTGAAGTATTTCAAATTTACAGTGAAATGTAGCTTCCTTGGAAAACAAACCAAGCCATACTGTTTTTGAGCCAGTTAAAAAAAAAATTACAGTTTTTAAAGTGTAGCATTTTAAGGTGGTAAAAACACATGGAATGAGTCAATATTTTAGACTACTGAAAGAAAATCACTTCAAGGATTTTATTGAAAGTTTTAATGTCTGAAAAGTGAGAGGAAGGAAATTGACTGGTAATAAGTAAAAAAGAGGGACAGAGAAAGTGGTTTTGTCTTCAAGTAAAATGTCTGGCTGTGCCAGAATGTGAAAAAGGTAGAAAAAGCTCAACTTAAAGGTGTAGTAAGTTGTAGAAAGATTGAGGAGATGTGAATTTTATTTGCCTTGTTTTATAGTACCTACAAATAACAGGTTTGAAAAGAAACAAATCTGTTCAGAATTTGACAGTATTAGATCAGTTTTGGTAGATTTATTCATAAGACTGGTGAACCTTTACTGCAAAATGTTTCCATTAAAATGAGATTATACTCTCAGTATTGTTCATACTCACCAGAGAAGGAATTTTGTTATGCTTGAAAATGTGTTACCTGGAATTGAGATGGATGGATCAATAGGATTAAGTATATCTAGTTTCATAGTAGGAGACCAAAACTATAGACACCTCACTACACTCATTAACCGAGACCTAGCTAGCCTTGGTGACTCTCTATCTAAATCAAAAGATTCTCTAAGCTCCTTAGCTGAAATGGTTTTACAAAACCGCTGAGGCTTGGACCTTCTTTTTCTAAAAGAGGGAGGTCTCTGTTTGGCCTTAGGAGAAACCTGCTGTCTATATACCAACCATTCTGGAGTCATCAGGCAAAACATGGTTGCCCTTAAGAAATGGTTACAGGAACAGGAGCGGGGACAACTGGCAGAACAAAATTGGTTTGAGCGATGGTTCTCATTTTCCCCATGGTTGACCACCCTTATATCAGCAGCTATAGGACCTCTGCTAATCCTCTTGGCTGGTGTAACTATCGGTCCCTGTATCATAAATAAACTGGTATCTTATGTAAAGGGCCGAACACAAGCTGTCGAGCTGATGATCTTAGCGACCCAGGGTTATGAGCTAGTACCTGTAGATTCAACTATGAGCCAATGATTTGGCTCACTGACAAAAATCAGTGGGGAATGTTGTAACCTAACTCAAGTGCCACCATTCTGTTAATGTTGTAACCTAACTCAGGCACCGCCATTCTGTTCTGTATGCACTACAGCCTTTGTCCTAAACTGCAGCCATTGTCCCAAATCGCACTTTGTACTTCTTATGACTCCAGTAATTGTGTTCTTCCCATAATGCCTGCCTCCAGCATGGTGTATTCCTGGAATAGACTAGCCACAAACCTCTGTACTCTGACCCTTTAGGCAAACAACAAGATGTCCTGTTTCCTCAGGAATGCACAGGTGTGCTGATGAGCTAATTTTTTCCCCTAAAATAAGCCTGTCTCTCAGGACATCTTGCCCTTTGCTCCCCCACACCTTTGCGGTTTTTCCCTTTATAAACTACCCCAAATCTTAGCCTAGTTGTACAGCAGTATAAATTCCACCTGCACTCTGTGTCGCTGGATACCAGCCTAAATAAAAAGCGCTCTCTTCTTTTCCCTCCAAGATGTCTTGGCCTTTTTACTCTTTTTGCCTTTTATACAATCTTCATTTTATTCTGGGGTGCAGCCTTTTGGGATACAGCACTCTCCACCTTTCAGTTTTGGGGTGTTGGATATGGTGTTGCACTAGGGAAGCAAGGAACCTTCCTTTGTAACGTGAAGTGATGCGTATCCGAATCAGTCCCTGTTCTTTGCTCTTCTTTTCTCAGAGTTCTGTTAGTTTTCCAGGGGTCTTTTGTTTTCTTCTTCTTTCAAATAAATATTAGCATGAGTTAAATAAGCTTCTGTAAAAGATCCAGATGTATTTCTGTTTGGGAATGAACTTCATTTTGGATTAATTTGAGGGGATCCAATATTTTCTCAATATTTCCCTTTCAACATGTAGATATAGGTCTCCTTTTATTTCTGGAAATGTGTCTTTGCTAAGAGATTATGTTACTGGTTCTGTGGCTTTATTTATTTATTTTTGGGATTCAATTATATAAATGTTATGTCCTTTGCTGGGGTCAACATAACCACATTTGATTTCTATTTTTATTACATTATTGTTGTCTTGCTTATTTTCGTACTTGTACTTGATGTCCCATATTTATTCACATTTGGATATTTTTCCTTCTTGGAAAACTTCTTAGTTTTTATTACTATTTTTTTTCTCTACTCTTTCTAGAGTTCAAAATTATACTCTTTATATTTTTTAATAAATTTTTGTTTTTCTAAGTTTATTGTTTAAGTGATTTTTGCAAAACTCAAATGTTTGAGGATATGTAATTCAGTCTATGGTGTTGTAGTATATTTTCATTTTGTTTTCTTTGTATGTTTGATATTGGGAAGGAGGCTCTCATTAGTAGAGGTAAGTTGAATCTTAAAATACTTCAAGAATCTGAGAAGCAAATTTTGCACTGTTATATTAAAAACTGCATACAAAGTATTTAATGAATTTAAATATACATCCTTCTAAAGGAAAATATATTGCTAATCATAAGAGAACCAACATGTGGAGTATTCAGTCCTTCAATTCCAGGACAAACTTTTTACATTAACTCACAAAATAAAGCTTAAGAAGAATCATGTAAAATATGGTTAAAATTTTTTAGGCCTTTAAAATATCATTAACTTGCATTTTAAAGCACATGTATTTCAATTGTCAAGATGTCCTCATCCCAACATCAAAGTGTACACAGTGAACAACCACTAAATGACAAGCACTAGGCTTTATGGAGAAAATGGAATCCCTAAGGAAACTGACAGCTGCAGGAAAGCAGGAATATGAGAGAACAGAAGGTAACAAAACCATCATTTATTTTTATGATTTCGAATATATTTGTTCTGGAATACTGAGTTTGAATAAAAAAAAGTCTTCGTAAATATGTAATGAAATTCACACAGTGAAGTTCCTATCTCATCTACATAAATCCATTGTGTTTATTATTCCTGGTTGTGAGTAGCTTTCCCTTCTGGGGCAGATAATAGAAGTATCAATTATTGTAGTAAGCTACATAGGCAGTGGGAAAAGACTTTTTAGACCTCTATTCCCTGAATCCAAAAATATGTCCTAACTGAAATAATTCTATGAAATGGAAAGCAGATTTTGGTGGGGAACAATGTATTTCTGCATTATAAGCTATTTAAATCTCTTAAAGATTTTGTTTTTAAATTTTTTTAGATACAGATGCTCCCTTCAGCCCTTCATAAATGACTCTTTCTTCCATTCTCAGCCTCTCACTCACATATACACATATTTACAATTACATATGCACACTCATAATGGTTGCTGACCTCTTAGCCAATAAATTATAATGGAATTCCTTTAAAATTAAAAAATGTGGTAAGCCAGTTATTTAACCTTCTATTAGAAGTTATCCTTTAAACTAGTGATATAAAGCCATCATTTATTGTATTCATAAATTCAGTGAGTCAGGAAATCATAAAGGCACAATGCAAATTTCTGATTTGGAAGTCTCTCAAGCAGTTTCAGATAGATGTGAGCTGGAGTTACATCATCTAGAAGACCCACTCCCAACGTGCCTTTGTCTCATGGTTGTTAGTTTACACTGGCTAATGACTGGGGACATTGGCTCTCCTTTTTCTTACCTGGAAGTGTCCCAGTGACTTGGGGCAAGCTGCTTCTAGTCCTTGAGTTCCAAGAAGTTAGAGCAGAAGCTACAGTGCACTAACATCTTCAAGCTGCAGTAATACCTTGCTGACACCTTCAGAAACAAACTGTATTCTGTGGGTCCCACAGAGACAGCACTGATTCAATATGGTGTACAAAAGGACATGGGTGCACAGAGGCCATCCTGGAGAATATTTATCAGATAAAAAATGAGAGGGACTGGTACCCTTATCTATAAGGTGTTGGACATAGCAACTCTTGGAAACATTTTTCAGAAGCATCCCTGGCATAGAAAATATTAAGAAACATTTCTAATAAACCTGTGAAATATTATTAAGGCCAAAATTGAAATGTCTGAGAACAATGGTATTCTCTTTCCACAGATAAACACATACGATAATTTTTTAGATGTTTGAAGGGCTAAAGATACTAGTTCTATTGCTTTTTCATGTACTTATCAAGATTCATGTCAAATTTATACTGAGTTATTTCATTACTGCAAATACGATATTTGTAATTACTTAAAATTTTACTAGGGATATATACAATTAATCATACTGTTCCTAAGTATTTAAAATTTGGATCAGGCTCAATTTTTCCAAAAATCTCTTGTTTGAGCTTATCTTCTGTCCTTGAAAACATTTATGATTGTGTGATGGATGTTTCCTCTTTGACTTATAAGCATTTGTCAATGTCATCTATGTCTCTAGGTAGACAAAAAGAAATTTGCAATTTGATTGCATAACTCTGACCCTTATACATTCAATGGAACATGGGGACGATGATACAATCTGTGTTGTGAATGACAAGGATTGTAGTAGTTGCATGATGATGGGGTCGTAATGGTAATGCTCTTAATATACCCGTGTTGAATTTTTAGGATAAAAATTACTTATCATTGGTATCATCTCTTCATCATAATTCTGTGAGATAGACATCACTTCCATTTTACATATGAAAAATAGCTGTAGTTCAGAAATATTAACTAATTAACCACAAATAAAAAGGATTCAAATGTGTCTTGTAACTGAAATATTAGTTTGTAACTTTACAAGACAATTAGAGAATTTATCTACTGTCAATGAATATTATGAAGTAGTTAAAATAGCAGTTCTGCAATCACTTTATATTTCTTTTTTTTATTTAAAGAGAAACAAAAGCATGTAAAGGTTAGAGACAATACAGAATTCCAAAAAAAAGATAAACAATAAGAAATCACTAGTTAATAAATTACATATTTTCCTCTTAGAAATAGTTGTTCAAGTTACAAAATTAAAGCATACAAAGTAGACAGTCAAACAGTGAGAGTGTAAACAGCTATGCATGCATGAATCTCTACATGTATTTCTATCCTTTCTGTATTAGCAGGAAAAACAAAACTTAGCAAGACAAAACAAAACAAATTCCTATAAAAACATGAAACCAAAAAGTCATATAAAACCACAGTACAAGGTGATCTACAATGATTACTGTGTTGTTTCCTATTATCTTCAATAGAATTTTCTATATCATCAGTCATAACTGAATATAGCAGTATAATTGAATATAGTAGTACATAACAATATTAGTAAAAATAAAACATTGTATACAGTATAAAACTTCAAAGGCAGGTAATAATCAAACCATAGGGGATATTCTAGTGAATCTTGTCATCTTCAGTGCAGTTGCCTATACTCTCAGACTTGATATTATCAATCATAAAAGCTTTGAATAAAATCTATCAATACAAAACAGCAATCTAACAAACCAGATTCAATTAAGATCAGTCATGGTAAAACAGTGTAGGTTTTACAGAGCTTTAGATTTAGTTAATAGGAAATTAAGGATGATTACCACACTATATCCTGTTATTTTCAGAATTGCTGTCTGTGCCCTCAAATCTACGTAGTACAGGTAGAATGACTGCAACAGAATATAATACATCTAAGCAGAGCAGTGTGAGTAATGTGGGTTTTAAATCCTGGTTCACTATTAACAATATAGTGTATCAAGGCCATCTATGTTAGCAATTCTAATTATCCTTCTCTGCCTCATTTCTGCTATGCTATTTTTCTGCCTTTGTTCGTCTAGTTTTCTCTTTCATTCTACTGCCTGCCCCACTCATTGAGGCCTTTCTGCTATTGTTCCTGAAATCCTGGTATTTTTTTTCTCTCTCTCTAGAATGTCCTTCAGTATTCTCTGTAGGGTTGGATTGGTGATCACAAACTCCCCCAGTTCCTCTTTGTCATGGAAGCATCTTGTTTCTCCATTAATTTCTAGTGACAGTTTTGCAGGGTACATCAGTCTGGGCTGGAGGTTATTTTCTTTGAGGGCTTGGAAGACTTTGCTCCAAGCTCTTTTTGATCTGATGGTCTGTGTTGAGAAGTCAGCCATGATTCTGATGAGCTTACCTTTATATGTAATCTGTTTCTTTTCTCTGATGGCTTTTAATATTCTGTTTTTATATTGAATTTCTGGTATCTTGATTATTATATGTCTAGGTATAGATCTGTTTTGGTTGTAGGTGGCTGGGGTTCTGTATGCCTGACATAACCTAATGTCATTTTCTTTTCCCATGCTTGGAAAGTTTTCCTTAATTATTTCCATGAATAGCCTTTGTAATTTGCCTGTTTTTATTCCTGCTTCTTTGGTCACGTTTCTTATTCTTAAATTGTAGATTCTCTTGTCATCTTCTAGCCTTTGTATTGTTACTGCCTGTTTCCTTGTTGTTTTTAAGAGATTTTTCCTTTCATGATCACACATTACAAACTTGTCGTCAAGTTTTGATAGTCTATCCTTAGTTTCTTTTAAGGAGTTTTGCCAGCTTTCAATGGTATTTTTAATTTCCTGGTAGTCTCTTTGAATCTGCTTCATGTATTCTATATTTTATTTATATTCTTTATTGAATGTTTCTCTTCCTTTTTTGTGTTCCTCCCTTCTTCCATCTGTATCATCCTGAGAGATGCTTTTCTTTTATTACTCTACTCCTATCCTGCTTTACCTGATTTAATATTTCAGTTTTGAGCTCATCTACAAGGTTCTGAAGATATCTCTTAATGTCCATTGAAGCCATGTCTGATGTTGTGTGTTTGCCACCCTCAGTCTCCCTTGTTTTTCCTTCTCCTGGATCAGGGCTCTCAGGGTTCTGTGCTGGGGGCCTCCTCCTGCCTCTCTCTCCTGTCATGGCCCTGGCTTCCTCCACATGGGTTACAGTGCAGGTCCCAGCCCCTTTCCCTGTTGGCCACGTTTCCTCCGAAGCACGCTGGCAAGGGACTTATGCCCTCTCCTGCCTGCTCTTGTCACTGAGGTGTAAGCAGCAGCTATATTTGCCTGCCCCTCCCCACTGGTCCAGCCAAACTTCAGGTGCCTTCACCTGGTTAGTACTTGCTAAGCACAGGGAACTGATTTGGGACAGCTCATTGGGTCCTGGCCAGGGGCATGGCCCAGTCCAAGCAAATCCCACGAATCTGCTCTGGGGAGGAAGCAACCAACTGAAGTCACTGTCACTCCCAGTTCAGGCTCCTCCTGCCCGATTCCAACATGTCACCCATTTGGTTGTGCCCTTTCCATGGCAGGGGTTCTCATTCCCAGCACTGACCATGGGTTAATGAAGGTCCCTTCACTGACTCTGGTCTCCATTGGGCTCACCAACCCCCCACCTCAGCTCTGCTGCGCCTCCTGTGAGTGGTGGCGGGAATGAGTTTGGGTGGCTCTGCCGGCCGGTGCAGAATTCAGGCCTTTGCAAACTTGGCAGGTTGTCACAAATGAAAACGCTGTGTCCCATAATTTTCAGCTGTTTCAGTTGTAGTCCTGAAGTATTTGATGAGCTTTTTTACATTTTACTTTCTTCCTATGTCAAGAGGATCCATCTCCATCTGTCTGGGTCTCTCCAGGGTGTTTTATTCTGGCAAATGAGTTGTTTTTCCCGGGAGGCTTTGTATTTTGTTGCTCACTGATTGGCCATCTTGTCTCCACCTCAATCACTTTATATTTCTTTATTGGTATTCAACTTTTAATGTCTTTATGAGCTCATTTTGATTGTTCAATGGAAGAAAGATTGACTTTATTACTGTCCTAGTGGTATAGAAGAAAACTGAGAGGAAGGAGGAAAGAAGTAAGTCACTTGCTTTATGTCACTCAATTAAATAGCATAAAAATATAATTTGGTGTTCTGTGAGTTAGTAGCAGCAGTAGTAATAATAAGCAAGCTTTGCATGCTTTTTCACTGTAAGAATTAAGTCATTTTGAAATATAACTCAATGGTTCAATTCCCATAGAATTCCACTTATGATTCTTGCCTACACAAATTCATCACACAGCAATAATTTAGTGTGTGTAACTGAAGAGATTGTTTAATAGTAATTTCCTTACTAATCACCTTCTAATGACAAATTACTTTAATAGAATAGATTATAATAATTTACCCTGTACCTTAAGCAATGAATAAATTACTACTTGCATTCCACTTTTGAGTTTGTAATATTACTTTTTGGTTCCAAATATTTATAATTCTCATTAAATTTTGTGTGTTTTGACTTATTGGGAGCATTTTGCTGTGAAATGGTCCCACATGGTTTTATTGTTTATTGTTCAACAATGATAGACCTTTTGCAGTATTGATTTTTTTTTTCCATGTAATTGCCTTTCTAGTTTCTCAGTATTCTAAGTACTCCTGCACCAAGGGATTATAGAATCAACAACAGTAGGCTGTTAAAATCATAAATCCTAGTGGCACATTTTGATTAAGGAGAGGAACAGAGACTACAGTGGTTACTAAAGGACAATGGCCAAGTCCCCTAACTTTATAACTAAGGCATTTATTTTTTCTGCTGCAAGTTTGTTTCTGACAGTCTCAGATCAGCCTCTCCCTAAGAAGCTGCTGCCTAACCTGCATCTCTGCTTTCTCCTGGGGCAGTCCACATCTAATAACTGGTCTCTCTGAGAGTATAAAACACAGAGCCAGTCTCAGTTTGAGCTCTTTCTAAAGAGCCATCCCAGCTTCAGACCGTGCATGGAATTTCTCAGGGCCTGGTTCCAGCTGCATCACAATCTGCAGGACCACAGTGTACTAGAATCTGCACAAGGGGGCAAGGCAAAAATATTGCTTTTGCAGGTGGAGGGATGGTATTGGAGCTCAGATCCCTCATGCTCTTTTCTGTGGTCAGGTAGATCTGTGGTGGGCTCTAGCCTCCATCCCTATTGTCCTACAGACTCCCTGAAGGGCAGGTGACTTGGGCAGAAAACTCCACCATGTGTTGTACCTCAAACCTCGGCTTGTACCCTATATATTTCTCTTCTGATAAAGCCATACTTTGAGATGGAAAGTATCCAGTGATATCCATGGTGTTTTACCAAATTAGAACTAATAACAGACTTGGTATAAAGACATTGGGGAGATGTATGATTTCTGCCTGGTGACCATTGTGTATGTGGATTAAACTTTCCCTCTCAATGCCTACTATGCCCTAGCTCATCATAGACGTGGGATTTAGCCATCCCATTGCACTGAGAGGATTCATTTTCATGGTCCCTACCTTGTGAGGTTATTTTGAGAATGAAAGAATAAATATATGGAAAAAATCTAACATTTGAACCTGATACCTACTAAACATTCAATAAATTATCATTATTATGATTATTTTTAAGATTGTTGCTCCTTTATTTCAGATCCCATCAGTTAATTTAACTAAATTTTAATTAATTTGAACAGTTACTATGGGGGGTGCTATAGGCTGTAGCAGTGAACAAAGATAAACGTTATCTTTCCCATGCAGTGCTTCACTGCATGGGAGACAAGAAATAATTCATTCAACAGAATTAAATAACATATTTAAAAAGCCAAATGGAGGTAAGTTCAAATGAAAAGAGTGCAGCTTGGAAATGAAACATGGCTTAGGCTGGCAGCTGGGGATCAAAGTTGGGTCTCGGGGTGAAGGTGTCCAGGAAGTGCTCACTAATGTGACACTGTTTAGACACAGCAGGAATGTGGGTCAGTTGGAAGGAATAGAATTTCTTCTGTCTTTTCTTACTTGTGTGACATCAGATGAGGAAGCTTAAATGTATTTTTGTTATCCCTATATTGCAATGAGAAGTATTTTTTTTGTTTCTGCTTATGATTTTTATGTGTTTTTAAAGCTGCTTTCAAAATATTTTCTTTGTCTTTGGCAAAGAATATTCTACAGGTTGACTCTATGTTGCCCATGTATAGATGTATTTCTCTCCCTTTCTTTCCTTCTTTCTTTCTCTGTTTTTTTTTTTTTTTTTTTTTTTTTTTTTTTTTTTTTTTTTTTTTTTTTTTTTTTTTTTTTTTTTTTTTTTTTTTTTTTTTTTTTTTTTTTTTTTTGCTTAGTTTTCCCTGATTTTTGTGGATCTGTGATTTGGTGTCTACATTAATTTTAGAAAGTCATCAGCCATTGTATTTCATTATACTTCATATCATTTGTTGAATTCTCTCCTTCTTTCCTTCTGCAATTTGAATTATGTTTGTGTTATTCTTTTAGAAATTGTCTTTCATTTCTTGGATAACTTTTCTGGTTACCTTTTCCTTTTTCTTATTGCATTTCAATTTGGAAGTTTCTATTGACCTGCCTTCAGGGGAACTGTTTGTTTCTTTAGTCATGACAGGTTTACTGATGAGCTCTTTGAAGGCATGCGTTATTTCTTTTCAAATGTTTCTGGTTCATATTATTTCCTTTGGGTTATTTTTTAAAGTTTCTCTGTTATTGCATAGTATCTATTTTCTAGTGGGTCTCTACTTTTATTCACTGTGATAAACAATGGAGTCACAGCAGACATCATAATAGTTGGACTCATAGAGATCTATGGTGGAGACTAATCAAGTATGACGTTTGCAGAAAAAAATAATTCACTATAATTTTACTTGATCTATGTGAGCATATGGCTTCTAGGTACAGTGGTCAGCAGGCTACTTGAATCACCAAGACAAAAAGTCACAGTGTCTTAATCAGTTCCCAAATATGATGCATCATATTGACCCAGAGCCACACAAATAAAGTGAAAGGCAGTTTCCTTTAAGGAAGGATCCTGCAGCATTGCTGGCTTTTGTACTGTCTGTTTTTTTTTCCCAGTTTACCAAAGGAGTCCTTTACCAGAGTCATCATGCATTTCAGAAATAACACTTTCGGGGGGATTCCTTGGTACTGGCTCTGAACTGACACTAGTTCTAGACAATTTAAAGCATCACTTTGGTTCCATGCCAGGCTCATAAAAATCAGATGATCCATGAAGTCTGAACTCAGGTTCATCTTGCAGTGAGTCTAGTGGTTCTCTGAACCCATTCTACAATTGTTTCTCCCATCCTAGAATGAATAACTGGAATCGACACACAAACAGGCAAAATTCCCACACTGTCTTTTATTTGACCCACATTTGATTTTGAAGTGAAGGCTCTTCTGGCAGGAAAGGTCAAATGGAAGCCATTCACTTTTTCTACTTTGAAAATTACTAATGCGAAAGTTATGCCACATACCTGGAGTAATCGAAGAGATTAGTACTGTCATTAAGGACTTGAAAGACACAGAGACTGTGGTTGCCAGTGATTCTCATTCAGCTTGCCCATGCGGCCTACCCAGAAAACAGATGGATCTTGAAGAATGCCAGTGTGTTAATATAAACGCCATCATGTGTAACTCCAATTGCTGCTGCTATTCCAAATGCACTTTCATTTGTTAAACAAGTCATCACATCCCCTGTACCTAGGAAGGAGCTATTGATTTTGACAGAAATATTTTTTCTTGATTCTTGTTAGTAAAGATTACCTGAGTAGTTTGCTTTTGACTGTCAAGGCCACCAACACACCTTCATTTGATACATCTCTTGCATGTTTATTCTGTGGTGCTGTTCTTGAGAAATGAACATCTTTTATTCCACAAGCCATCATATTGGTTTCTTAGAGATGACAATGTATAGATTTAACCTAGAAGTAGCAACTACTCTAAACTTTTCGGGGAGACATTGTCTGCCAAAGGCTAGAAAATAATCATAGCAAGAACAATAAAAAGCAGGGACTGTCCGCCTCAGTGAAGTTTCGGGATGTCCATTATCGTAGGGAGGATTGAGCTGTCCCCTCTAAGATGAGGGATAAGCTATTGCACCTGGTCCTTTCTAGAATAGAACCCAACAAAGCAAAACAAAAACGCAATGTCTGTTGGCCATTGCACATACTCCCAACTGTGTGTCTTTTCCTGGCCCGTGACCAAGTGACTTCAAAAAGCTAATCCTCTTAAATGGGTCCCAGAGCTGAAGTCATCTATTCTTGCCTTTGGATATAGCAGACTTGATGGTTCAAATGGCAGTGGCAGAGAAGTTGCTAGAGACTTGTGCAGAACCTTAAAGGTGAACCACGGTGCAGATCCTTAGGATTTTGGAGCACATCATGGCCAGTCTCTGAGGATAATTACTCTCCTTTTCCAAAAAGCTTTAAAGTATCCTTACATTAGCAGAAACCCAATGCTTACCAGTGAGCCATCATGTTACCATTCAGTCAAATGGGGGTTGACCTCCTTTCTAATTTGTCTGATCTACAGTTTTGCTTCACATGTATATCTTACTAAACCCCTATTTTCCAGTGTCCAGGGATGACTGGTTCAATTTCCATGATGAATTTGCTTTCATTCTCTGAAAAGCAGGAAATTCACAAACAACTGACTTCCTGGACCATAGGTGAGGACAGGATTCTTAGCCTTTTATACGTAATTTTCACCCAGTTCTACTTTTCCCCTAGTTCCTTTCTTCATCAGTTTCTCAGTAACCATTACACCTTAATTTTTGTTGGGATTCTTTAGCAAATACCTAGACTTTAACATTCTCTATTCGCCATGTTTTTAGTGACTATTCTTTGTCTTCTGAAAATTCTTTGAAGTCCTCTTATACTCTCACATCATATGCCTCTGTATTTGTCCTGGATGGCTAACTTTTTTTCTATTCTTTTATGTTGTTTTTATGTATTTGAGCAAGAAGCAAAAATGTTTGTGTAGTCAGTAAATCTGCACTGATTTTTAAAATGAGACTTTAATACCATTTCTAAAATTTCCAAACACTAATGATGAGATAATAGAAACAGAGAAATTAAAAAACTATTAGATTTTTGTATCTCATATGGATACCACTAATATCAGTAAAATAGCAAAAGACAAAGAAATGAATTTCAACTTTATTAATGCTTTTTGATGAGCAATTTAACATTGAAACACTGTGGGTCTTTTTCCTTTAGCTTCATAACTTTTGGGCAGATTTTTCTCTTGGACTTAGGCCTGTTTTGCTTTGTTTTCTGAAGGAGAGCCCCATGTTTGCCTTCACAATCAATTCCTATCTCTTTCAGTTTCGAGCTGATGAATCTCTACTGCAAATGGCAATTGAGGTAAAAAAGTATTGCTAGAGATATAATTCCAGCCTGACAACAGATACTCTGTGACACTCAGGGAATCTGCGGTAGCTGGCAGGGAGGAGGCGGCAAGGGAAGCATCATCATTTGCTAAAAGTCATTTGGCTGTTGTCTTTAAATATTGGTAATTAATCAGGCACTTGTCAGTTACAAACCTCCAGGAGTCTAAAGGAACAAACAGCCATCTAGACAGAAACCTAAAATTAGAATCTACCTTAAGCTTTGAGTGGAGTTCCTGTTCCATTGATGCTTCCTGTTTCTAGAACTGTCCAATTTTATAAGTAACTGAGGCAAATGGATACATGACATATTCACAGAGCATGGGGCTGGAAGGAAAGAGAAATATGTTACAGGAGAGGATCAAAATCCACAACTGAATTAAGGAAGTAATGTAAAAATGGTAGCAGACTTTTGTTCTTTACATTTTGGTACTCAAACTAATAATGCTGCTTACCAATTACTGACTGATAGTAAACATTTATGAGATATTATGCTATGCACTCACATCAGTTATCTCTTTTAATAGTAGCAATACACTTGATAATTATTTTTGAGCATTTACTGTGGACCAAATGCTATACTAAGCACATCCTTGACTAGGGGCATATTTAGCCCTAGTACAGACTGAAAAGGGAAGATCCATAATAGTTTTGCCATTATTAGAGGGAGAGACAAAGTAAAAGATATTTTGTAAGTCAGAGTTTCCAGAGCAAGTATCTTGCCACTAAAGAGATTTGGTCTATTGTTCCCTAATATTATATCTATTGTTTCCCAATATTATAAGTTAAACTTAACAAAGCACAACGCTTGCATAGGTAAATAAAAGAGGTGCTGTAGAACACATGTGAAATGGAAAACAAAACTGAGAGCAAACTCACTCTGTGCTTCAGTGTGACTGCTGGATTCTGCATACATGGTAGTGAAATAGTGGCTAAAATGGTGAGCTTTGAGGTTCAATAAACTTGGTTTGAAATCTGGGTGATCCATTCTTTAACTTGCGTGACTACGGGTGAATGTATTTTTATCAATGGCTTCACTTTCCTCAGCTGTTGCTTCCATGTTGCAAAATCTGGGTGAGAATAAAGTGAGGTACTACATAATGGTCTTAGTATGGTTCCACCCACTTATCAGTGCAGGGCAAACAGCGTTGTTAGTACTCTGCCGCACTGTTATAGCAGGGTTTATTCATTTATTTCTGAATCTACATTTGAAATGGTCATAAGATAAATTTGAGATGCCTAATGGAGTCTATAATATTGAAGATATTAAAACCTAGGTGTCAATTAATTATGCAGGTACTATACTCAAGAATACAACCTTCAGTATATTGAAGAAGCAGAGGTTGATACACCTTGAAGTCCTTTTATGAATGTAAGCAATCGATGCCTTCAGGAGAAGTCATGTGAAAGATTTACTCCTCATGGTCCTGGGAGCAATCAGTAGGTATGAGACATCCCAATCACATATAAGTACACATGAGAACATTGAGCTTTGTGTCAGCTCAGGTGTCTAAGGATGAAAGGCAGTGTCACAGAAGGACATCCCAAGCAACTTCACAGAAACACAAGTGGATTCAGCCTGCAGGAGTAGAAATCTATACGTGTGAACTACTGTGGCATTTCTAAGTAGGATCAGATGCCCACGGAACAGTGCTTTCTCACTATAGGATGTTTGTGTTCATAACTCCAAGTGTTGTTCACTAGATGTTGAAATGAAGTTAGGAGTGCAAGAGGTTTATGAGGGGGTAAAGCTTGTAAAAAATCCAGGAGGCAAAAGTAAAACTGTGCCTCCCACTGGTGAGCAACCAGCCCATCTGAAAGGGAGATCCGGGAGCCTCGTATCAGGTCATCTGCATCCCTAGTACAGCAATTCTAAAGTGTTGTGTTTACTTTTCTGCTTTCCTACACAGACCATAGGATAATTGAATATAGAGACTGTGTTTTACTCTCTTATCTCCAGGATATATAATAATGTCTATATATGCTAAACAATGATTGCATTAATGCATAAAAATAACCTGATAGATTCAACATGGGTGAAGAGAGAAGGAGCCATATTGGAATTACTCAGAGAGAAACAAGTACATACACAGGGAATTGGAAGAAAGGGAGGGGCTTACACCCTGATGCCAAAATGAATTTGAAATAAGAGACTTGGAGATCAAACAAAATATAGGCACAGGACTTTATAAAAAAAAATGGCATAGCAGCCCAGCCCATAGGGCTGCCTGTGGGACCTCTACCAGAGTGCAGGGCAGGAAGTACTATTCTGGGAAGTTCCCAAAGACTGATGGCATGGCACAGGATAATTTGGCAGAGAGGGCCCCTTACCCTTTTTGCTTTCCTCTGAACAGAAGACATTGCAGCCTGGCAGAAATTTCACCGGCACACACAGGGGCAAGTATCTAGAAAGCTGCTTCCTCCTTGATGGGCTGAGAGTTTTTCTTTCTCTATTGTGTG
>PVLA01013458.1:0-36757 GCA_004027455.1 Hydrochoerus hydrochaeris
CTCCAATCGTTCTGAAGCTGCTCTAGAAGAGGGACCATGGCCGCTAGGCTCCCCTGAGGACTAAGCAGGATGCAGCCCCTGGAGGGAGCAGGGGCCAGTGGGTTCTGAGTGGTGTCCCCAGAGCAGAGGAGCGGGGGCTGTACCATTGGAGACCAGAGGGGGGCGCAAAGGAGGCTGCTGGTCAACCAAGGCTGCTGCTTATTCCTGGAGATGAGAAGGCGGGGTCGGAGGCCACTGGAGGAGATGGTGCAAGTAAAGGTGCCACAGACCCAACAAGGTGCTGCCCCTGAATACTGCTACACCCACAGGACAGGACTTGCATAGTAAATTCTCCTCCCAGAGAGGTGGGGGCCACACATTTCTGCAGCCCATGTTGGGCCATGTGCAAACTGACTGCTGGGTGGTAACTTAACCCCACCCTGTCCAGAGACCCCAACCCTTTTAGATAAAAACCCATGGGTAATGGCACGCTCTGAGACCCCTGAAGTGCAGTGTACCCTTCGTCCAGCGTTGCTGTGTCAAGGAGCTTTTGCTGTGAAGGAGTCCCACACTCCTCTTCCTGGGGCTGCCTGGACAGCAGCCAGTGCGTTTCTTTACTGTAATGAACTTTCATTTCGTCCTCCCTTTAAAATTAATGAATGATTCTGGCACCGTGGTGTAAGCTGCTATTCCCAGCATTCGGGAGCCTCAGGGCAGGGGGACCCCACGAATTGGAGGCAGCCCGAACTACAGAGCAGGATGCATTATGTCAAAAAGAACTCATTACCGTTTGATTTGCGTGTACTGTGATGCTGACCCAAGTCACTGGTGACCCAGGGACTCGCAAGCTCAAAGGCTTCTTTCCTGAAGGGCACCCAGCAGGGCACCTAGTGCTTCAGGCAGTGTCTCCATCCTAACAGGGGCAGGTAGGGAGGTTTTGTAGATGCTTTGAAAGAAGAGCGCTCCCAGCACCACAGATCCACATGGTCCTGCTGTGATCAGAGCTGTGCTCAGAGCTCCTAATCCTGAGCACCCCTAGCAAGCACTTGGGGAGCAGAGGGAGACCGAGGAAGCCCAGTCTCAGACTGAGCTGCGGTGTGGACTGCACCCCAGGCCACGGATGCTCTGCGTGGCTCCCAGCATCACTGTTGGTGTTTAGCGGGCGCAGTCTGGGAACACCACAGAGCAAGAGCCAGACTCACTGTCCCTCGGTGACTGAGTGCACGTTAGCCACTCTGTCTTGTCCTGTCCCCTGCCATACAGCACTTGCAGGTATGGAAGCTGTGAAACCTTGGGACATGGTGGCTCTGCCGCTGTCTAGTCCCCCATCATGGTTTGAGTATCATGAGTGAATGAAGGACAAGCTTCACTCCCTGACACCACTGGGGAGCATTTCACAAGTTTCACAGCCTGGCTAGCAACCTGTGATTTGGGCTGTCACATGTAGCTCCCCCTGTACTTCAAAAAGGCTTTGTGACCTTTTTGTGTGGGTCTATAGAATTTTTTTTGTAGTAAAAATATTTTTTGTGATTGTCTTCGCCTTTGGATGGTTTAGCTTACTGATTTAGCTTGCATTCATAGTATGACAATGGTTCAAAACTGGAATGGAACATTCTGTTTGGTCTTTACCAGCCAACATAGGGAACAGCATGAGGTAGATTTTGCCAGTTTCTTTGTTCCCGTGCAATTCTGATATATTACTGAATGGAGCAGTTTTCACAAACTGGCCCTGAGCAGGCACAAAGCATCAACATCTGACCTTCTGTTTTCTGCCCCCTAGAAACTTGAACTAAATGTGTTCACATTGTCAGGTTGGGTAGCCGGTCACTGGTGTCTTGTCACTGTGTCTGAAAATTGCCTTCCAGGCCAGGCACTGCCTGGGAAGTAGTAACAGATATGTAGGGTTCTCACCTGTGCCACAGTTTTGTCTCAAATCTGAGTTAAGAACTTTTTCTTGGTTCTCTGAAAACATGTGTGACCACTAGTGTGCGTTTGTGTGTGTGGTTAGCTCATCTAAAAGGATGATTTTCTTTGGAATGCAGCCCCTCCAGATCTCCATCAGCACCACGTATGGGTTCCTGACAGTCACCAAGCGATCATTTAGCTAAAAGAGTCTTGCATCAGGTTCAAGTGCTTGTCCTGTCCCCCACCAGCTAACAGCAAAGCACAGCCTAAGCTGCCTCACCTGTATCCCTGCCACTCTAGCTGTGCAACAGAACCGCAGAGATCTGACCTGGTCCTTCCACCTGGGGGGCACCCGCACCCTCACACGAAAGGCCTCAATGAGTCCCACACGGGCTCTGTCCCTCGGACCTCCACACAGCTGTAGAAATCCCGCGTCCTCCGGAATGCTCTAACGTGGGCTCCGACCCCAGCCCTGGGAAATCTGTGGGCAGGTCCCTTAAGTTGCAGTTTCATGATTTGGAGCTACTTTGAGCAGAAATCACTCCTGATTTAGGAAATCAAGTGAGGTGAGGCCATCCAAGGGTGACAGATTAGCTGTGCCGGTGTGGGGTGACAGCCCCAAGAGGAAGCTGGCGACCTGCTTTCTGGGATGGATGGGAGGATGTTCCTGGAACCCAGGTGGCCCTGAGACACAGGTACCTTCCGGTGTCAGCAGGTCTCTTGAGATGGGAGTATCCCTCCTGGGTCCTCCAGGGTGTCGTGGGGGTGGCCGTGCGGTGCCAGGATCTGTTGTGACTATAGCTACACTTCTTTTTCTCGCACTTGCGTCCCCCAGCTGCCAATACCGCACACTGCTGCCTGGGCCATGCTGTGTGCCTGATGACAACAGACTAATGACTTCCTGTCATTTTCAGAAAATTAAGGTGCTTACCAGGCCCTGAAAAGCTAGTAGAAGTTGTGACTGAGAAGAAGACTGATGCAATGCAATCAGGAGTCTAAAATCTAGGTACCGTACAGCTAATACCGAAGGACAGCCCTGGGCAGGGCTCCCCCAAACAGCACCCTGCTTACAAGGAACAGAACTTCCATGTGGAGCATGGGGAGTTCACCAAGCTGCACATGCTCATCAAGGACCATGGTCCCCCCAGCAGTCACTGTCCCCAACTCTACAGCCCCAGCCCTTAGGAACTGAGTGCTCGTCCCCACTCATCTAAAGGCAATCCCATGGCCCCCGCATGCTCTTGCTCATCTTGAGAAACATGCAGCACAGGCCAGGGGACAACAGGCAGGTGATTGTGGGTACATCTAAGGTCCTGATCAAGGCTTGCCTCACAGGACAGGTATCAAGCTGATATGATCATCAGGGCTTGGGGACTGCCCATGGTGGCCACTCATGGCCACAGGGCAGTGAGTGGACCTCAGTGTTTCAGGGTAGTTGGTTAAAAAGGGGGACCCAAGATACCATTCAACTGTGTTGCCGAAGAACAAATATTATACCAGTTTGAAGATCATAATTGGCCTTATTTGTAATTCTAGAATTAGAGGGCTTCATTCCATCAAATAGAAGGACAGATCTGATGGCCGAGCAGAGGAAGCTGGTTTTATAGCTGGAGAAAGACAAGAAAGAACAAAGGGATAGAAAGCAGAAAGATCATCTCAAAATGACTCTGCCTGCAAAGCAGGGAAAGCAAAACACAACAGCAGAAAACATTGGGATTAATTTCAGTTTCCTCTGTTGTGAAAGGAAACCTGATTGTGTAGCTTGCTGCTGCCCCTGTCCTGATTTCTCTGACAGTTCCACAGCTCACAGACCCTGTCCCAAAGGCAGTTACACTGGATTCAGGGTGTCATCTTAGGAACTGGGAGAGGGGATGTAATTCCGTTCCTAGCAGGAATAAGAAATATGCACAAGCTGAACACAACCAAGGAGTACAGCTCTGGAGAATGTATTCCTAACTCCAAGGCCCCCACTTCTGGAAAACCCCACCTTCACACTCATGGTAAGCCCGACCTTGGCATCCTTCTTCCTGTCCACCAGGCACACGGAGCTTGGCTGCAATTCAGTTACCACCTGCTCTGGCACAAGCCTTCCAAAACTGAAACAGCCACCAGGTGTCCCCTCTGGATTCTGGGCAAATCGAGGTGATCCTCCTGAGGGTCCCCCAGCTCCACATGGCTCCTGGTCACAGGGGAGCTAGACAAGGCTGGAAGCTCCCAGGAGGCATGGGGACCAAACTGTATGTCCATCAGGAAAACTCGGGTGCATTAGTGGTAAAATCTTCCCTGCCACGCATTGTCCCTTGTCCTGACTGTGGCTCCTAGGAGATCTAACTCTGATCAACTTCATAGACATGCCAGCATTCAGTACCCAGGACCCATTTGAAGTAGCTCCTTTCTTAAATCTCCATCTGACGTAGCGTCTGAGGGGACTGGGTTAAGGACAGGGACCTCCGCTCTGCCCAGATGCACAAAGTTCCACCTCCAAGGGCAAGGTGGGGGCTGTGTCCACAGCTCTACTCTCCCTGTGATCTTCCAGGCCTGGACCCTTCCTACCAGGTATCTGTGGTGCCAGGTGGCTGGTAGCTGTGCTTCAGGCAGAAGAGTGAGAATGAAGAGGACAGCCTCCCTGCGACACTGGGTCATGACTGCACGAGCCCAGGACCAGCTGGGTCACACAAACACAGCTCACGCACCTCCAAGCTTACGCAGTACCCAGCAGCACCTATGTCCAGAGGCACCAAGCTCTGGCAAGAAGCAGGTGCCCTGAATGTCGGCTGACCTCACTCCTGACTGGAGGATGAGGGAAATAGGAGCACACAGTTCTTTCCATCACTTCTCCTCAGTATGAGGACACGGGAATGGCTTCTGAGATGACCGTCACCTCCCCGAGTCCTTTCCTTGTGTCCTCCCCTGGTCCCCATACTCCAGGGCCTCTTGGGCTCCCATGCCCCCTCCACTGGGTTCAGAGGGCCACTCTCCTGTGGCTGAGTGCTGTCCCCTGGGTGGCTTGCTCCTCCTTCCCACATCCTAGCACCTGGCATGGAGCCTAGCAGGCGCTCAGTGTTTGTGGAACGACTCAAGGAAACACCGTTGGGAGGTAGGGATGGAGGACAGTGCTTTCCCATCCCATACAAGGGATCTTATTGATATAGGGGAATGAAACTCCCGACCTACTATATGTCCAGTATCAGTTCGTGGTCTCTAAAATCAAAGAATGAATTTTAGGAACAACAGAAGTTAAGAGCAGAAATATTATTGAGAGAAAGAAAGCTTCTGTCTGGGAGAGACAGAAGGGGTCCCAAGTGGGTTGCCAAAGACTCTTTTTTTTCTAGGGACTTTTATAGAGTAAAATCATGAGGTTAGATGTGCCCAAGGTGGAGAAAAATGGGAATTTGCAAGGTGGGCAGAATGTGGGGCAGAACTGTGGTCAACCAATAAGACTGACTTGCTCAGGTAAAATTGATTAAAGTAGGAACAAACGGGGGATCGAGTCACATAATGACCAGGCATGCTTAACAGCAGTGACTTCCTGGAGGAGGGTGGGATGCTGACTCCTGACTTCCTCAGGGTGATAGACAGCTATTTGGACTGTGGATCCTTAGGATGTGGTTCTATTTGCTTTGTCTTTTGTCTTGAGATCTGCCAAAAGCAGGAGATGTCTGTCTCTTTCAAGGCTGCAAGGTATCCGAACTGCTCTGGCTCTTTTGAGGGCCCAGCCCTGTCTGACTGCCTAGAATATTTCTAACTAACTCAGCTACCTGTAACGTTATCAAATGCAATGCTGCTAGTAGCTGGGCCTGCTGGAACCCTGATCCTGGAGAGGCTGCCCCACCCCCACCTGTCAATGCCCAGAGGCTGGGCTGGGTCCCTGGTACACCAAGACTGGCCCAGGCCCCGGGGGGCCTCCAGCCCAGCTGCTCACTGCTCCTCTACACTGGGCCAGCACAATGGCTCTCAGCTCTTGTCCCTGCTCGGCTCTGCTGGGCCCAAGGCAGAGGACGGGGTGAGGTCCTGGCTGTGACCTTGAGGACAGTGAAGCAGCAATCAGCACCCAGCCCCTCTAAACTGCGGTGTGAATACAGGGAGCTAGAGGGACCCCAGACTCCGTGTTTCCAAGCTGCTAGCAGGTGAGGGGAGCGCAGGGAGGGACCCCTTCCCCAAGAGGGTTCCCATCAGTGCACAGAGGAAAGCACGCGGTGCTGGAACACGGGGCCGCCTGCAGCCCTGGGAGACCCAGGGAGCGCTGGGAGAGGCCTCCAACGCCTCCCTCCTGAGGCCCTAGGCCCGCGCCGGAAACCCAGATCTCACTCCTGCTGTTGCTCAGCTTGGACTCGCAGGGACACCGGCAGCCTGGAGGCGGGGCCTCCTCTGATTCAGTTTCTGTTCTGCGGCTTCGGGAGGAAAATCGAAACCGAAATTGAGTGCAGAGACCTGCGGGAGGGGAGGGGGTGTGGGGGTGGGGGAATGGGAGAGAGGCGGACCCAGCGGCCTGGGTAACTCGTTCCTAACCCCAGCCCAGCCCTGCTTGCCATCCCACGCGCATATTCCCACTCCCATCCCCCACACCCCTACTCCCACCCACCCCTACCTCCACCTCTCTACCCCATCCCCATATCCCCACCCCCCACATCCTCACGTGCTCACCCTACACCCCACATTGCTCACCCCCTAGCCCCACCCCCACCCCGCACCCCCAAATCCCCAAGCTCTATGCTCCACGCCCTTACCTAGGAACTCAGGCTTGCCATTCCTTCTAGAGACCCAGACTCATAAGTGCGTGGAACAATGGGGTCCCCAGGAAAGGAACCCACCTGGCAACCTGATGCTGTCCCCTGAGCCAGTCCTCACCTGGTGGCAGAGGCCAAGACCCACACAGGCCTGTGCTCCTCAGGGGCAGAAGACGCTGACAGTCTGCCCGGCCTGCCCAGAGGGCAGTGCGTGAGCCAAGGGTGTGGCTGGCCAGCAAACCCCAGGCCGGAGGAGGCCAGAGGAGATGGGTGGAAGGAGCCAGCGCTCAGCTTGGGAGAGGGATCCAAGGTCTGCACTGGGTGTGGCCTTGAAGTGGGTATGGGTGTGGAAGGTGGGCCAGGGCATCTATACCATGCTGAGCAGCTTGGAGCAACTTAGGAAGCTCAGACGGATGGTAAGGGGTTGGAAAGTCTTGGAGACAAGCTGGGCATAGTGGCCCAGCACCGGGGAGGCTTAGGGAGGAGGACCCCAGCCAGTCTGTGGCCAGCCAGGACTACATCCGAAACCCTGTCTCCAAACAAAGGGTTGTCATCATCCAAGGGGTAAACCGGAATGGCAGCAGGTACACACAGCCCACTTCATTTGTACCAGAGCAAGAACTTAAGAATCTCTACAGGGATGGGGAAGGAGAAGAATCCTGGGCCCTTCACAACTGCATGTTAAAAACATGAGTTGTGTTTTCTTCTTCTAAACCAGGCCAGTCTTGATTCGAACCATGATTCTTCACTGGGTCTGCTGATGCCCGATAGGTAACTACACACAGAACAAAACTCATTTTTTATCTTGTGTTGCTGTAAAATCTCAGCTCTTCAAGGTTGATCATCCCTGAATTCTCTTACCCTTTCTGTTTTCGATTTGAAAATTAAAAATTGAAGATGGAGAATTCCCAGGCTTCAACTATGCCTGAGAAATCTCTAGTTGGTGCACTCAACCTGAGGTCACCGGGGAACAGAACCACCACCACCCCCAAGTCCAGAGCTGTGACATCAGGACTGAGACAATGACCAAGGGGGCCTCAGCCCACCAGCTACCTGAGAAGCAGGCCTTCTGCCCTTGTGGGTGGGGCCAGGTTAGACTCCTGGACCAGAGCGCGACCCCTGTGGCTTTCCTAAAGTAGGGTTTAATTTCAGTTTCCCCTCTAACTTTCCAACTAAAGCTTTGTCCTGTAAAATGATGCTTCGTTTTCATTCCCGTTATTTCCAAGCCCAAGCTAGCTGGTGACAGAAGTGCTGGTGGGTGTGTGCAGGTGCATCCTTCAGGCTGACTTGAAACATACTAAGGCTTCATTCACAGCAGCTAGAAGGCTGTCACTGCCCACTTCCACTTAAAAACCAGCTTGTGCCCTGGATATAGGGGAATGAAACTCCCAACCTACTATGTCCGGTATGAGTTCCTGTTCTCTAAAATTGAAAAATGAATTTTAGGAACAACAGAGGTAAAGAGTAGAATATATTTATTGAGAGAAAGAAAGCTGTCTAAGAGACAGAAGGGGTCGTGAGTGGGTTGCCAAAGACTCTCTTTTTAGGGACTTTTGTAGGGTAAAATCATGAGGTTAAGTGGGTCAAAGGTGGGGGGAAAATGGGAATTTGCAAGGTAGGCATAAGGCGGACAGAACTGTGGTCAACCAATAAGATTAATTGCTCAGGTAAAATTGAATAAATTAGAGCAAATTGAATAAATTAGGAGCAAATTGAATAAATTAGGAGCAAATGCTTAACAGCAGTGACTTCCTGGAGGAGGGTGGGATGCTGACTCCTGAGTTCCTCAGGGTAACAGAGAACTATTTGGACTGTGGATCCTTAGGATGTGGTTGTATTTGCTTTGCCTTTTGTCTTGAGGTCTGGCCCACAGCAGGTGATTGTCTCTTCCAAGGCTGCAAGGTGTCTGAACTTCTGCTCTGGCTCTTTTGAGGCCCCAACCCTGTCTGACTGCCTATAATATTTCTAGCTCACTCAGCTGCCTGTAACACCCTTTGAGGTGCTGCCAGCATGTGCAACTATTACAAGGGACCAGGTCCCAAAATGGGAGCCCAGGGAAGGATGTCCAGGCAGGTGAGGTTCCCAGAGTAACCTTGAAGGAGGCGCCTGGACCAACCCAGAGGGATCGACACCAGCAGACCTGCACTCTGGACACCTCCCTGCCTGCCCTCCCAGGCTGTGACTCGTGTGATTCATGTGTCCTGGGGTGTTCTGGATCCAGTCTTGGAAAGACCTGTCCTGGCCCAGAGTGAGTTGTGGGGTTCACTCTCCACCTGCAGGGCAGCAGCCCCGTCCTCTGAAGAAAGCCTCAGCCCCTGAGCTCACAGCCCCAGGACAGGTGTCACTCCAGTTCCTCATGGGCAGGTGAGGGGACCAAACTAGGCTTCCCCAGCAGACCTGCCCCAGGAAGGGGCAGTGCACAGCACAGGATGTGGCCACTGTGGGCCTCGGCCCCTGCTTCCCCAGCCCAGGAGTTTGGGTCCAGTAGGCTCTCCAGGCTCCCTGAACCCCGCCCCACTGGGTGGCTCTGGCTGGTGAGCCGCTCCCCAGTCCCTGCAGAATCGGCGGCTGTCCTGAGGGGCCGATGCCTGCGGCTTTCAAAGAGCCTTGAACCCTATGTGCCAGGCACAGCCTCTAGTGGAAAGGGGCCCCCACTAACACAGCCCCACTAGGAGGACACTGGTGGCTGCGGGTCAGTTTCGTTTCTGCTCCGCGCTCCTCCTGTTCCGGCGCGGGGGCGGGGCGGGGCGGGGCGGGGTCTGCGCTGCTTAAAACTGAGCCTGACTTCTGCATTTGTTCCCAAAGCGGGAGTGCTGAGTGTTGCTGGCTGTCGTCCCCAGGACGCGCAGGACAGGAACCGCGTGAGGTGAGGGGTCTTCGTGGGCTAACTCCCAGAGTGGGATGCAGGCGCCTCTCAGTAACTCTTAGGGGTACGGGGACACCAGTGACTCCCAGGGGGTGCATACCCGCTTCCAGTCATGTCCCCCCACGCGCACTGATGCTCACGGTGGGCGGCAGGAGCAGCCCCCACCTGAGCCTTTCTGCCACAGGGGCCTCCGCTGGGGGCACTGAGGAAGCTTCTGATCCTTTGCTTCCTTTGGACCCCCAAAGACACGCCCCAGCTATATTGGAGGCTGATCTTACGATGTCCAGGGTCTGGGCAGCCTGAGGGAAGGCAATTCCCGGGACCAGCCGCGTCTATAGGCAGGGCTGGCAGCCAGCGGCACAGCCCAAATGCACTGCTCACTGTCCTTCTGCCTGGGGACAGGGGACTCCTGGGAGACGCAGGCTCAGTCATGGGGGAGGGCTGCATGCACCTGCAGGCGCCATCCAAGTTCTGGAGGTGACTGGGGGATGAGGGGCAATGGGAAGAGCCCAGGTGCTGCTGAAACCTGCCCACCCCAGGAGCTGCTGGATGGGATCTTGGAATTAGCTGAATCATTGGGCATGGAGCTTTTCCTCGGGGGCAGGGTTGCTAGTGTTAAGGCACCCAGCCCTGAGTCCCTCCAAGGAACCGTAGAAGGTATGAAGGTGTCATCTCTCTGCTAGGGGATTCAGCAGCTGTCTGAATGGTTCCTGCACCCCAGGAACACCACCAGCGGGAGCATCTTTCTAAACATGTGCTTTGGGGCTCATTTCAGATCTCAACCACAACCCATGTCTCATTTTACGAAACAAACTGAAGAAGGCAGTAAACTGCCCGTGTCCTATTTGGCTTGTTCCTCCAGAACCTATGCATGCTGGCCTTGGGACCAGGGATACCATCTCGTGGTGCTCAAAGGCCACTGAGGCAGTGGTGGCCCAGTAGACCAGTGCTACAGAGAGGCAGAAGGGGGCTTACCGTGGAGCGCAGGACCCTTAAGAGCACCTGGTCTTCCCTTTGGCCAGTGGAGGGGGGAAGTATTTTAGAACAAATTTCCAGATTGTCAGAATCCATGGATCCCCCTTGTAATTGCTGGTCTTTCACCTCTCTGCCCCTCACACAAGGAGTGCATCCAGTTGTCCCTTTCAAAATGGAGCAATGAGTGTCCGTGATGGTCTGGATACACATGTCTGGGGTTGGGGTGCCAAGAGAGGCAGAAGGTTGTGCTGGGAAGCACTCATGTGCTGTCTTTCTTGAAGCACCAGGTGCAACAGAATTGGGAAGAAGATGGGTCCTTCCATTGGGCAAGCCACAGAAGATCCTGATAAGGCCCTGGTAAGTTGCTGCCTTAGAGTCAGATGCCATGTGGACAGGAGCTGTGTCCATCTGAGGGGTACAAGGGGTCTGTGTAGTGGGTGGAGGGTGTGAAGGAGGGTGGGGTGCTCCTTCCCTCAGATGATGGCTTCCTTGTCCTTCCTGGAGCGGGATGCAGATCTGGGCCACTTGTCACTCTGCTTAGGACAATGTGCAGTGGGACGGGGTGCCATTTGGGTTCGAAAAAGCAGAGGTGATGCTAATGAGCTTATGTGGCAACTGGTTGGATGCTGGGTTCCCAGACAACTGTGCAGGCCCTGCCCATAGCTTGGCTCATGATGCAGCTTCGAGCCCTCAGGTCTCATTAGGACACTTGTTTCCCAGGGAAATCGCGTGGCACCTGATTTCCTGTGCTTGAAACCTATTTTTTGTGGAAACTAAACCTTGGCTCTAGGATGAGACCCTTCTCACTTTGGTCCTAACACTGACCCTTTCGGCTGACTGGCCTTGAGAAGTTCTTTCTCCACTTATTAGCTGGTTTTCCATGTCTAAGATGGCACCAAACAGTACGTGATTGTTGAGAGTCATTAATGCCACTAATACCAAACCCTCTGAAAGTGCTCTGTTTATTACGATTAAATGTTTTGAACCCTGGACCACCAGCTTGTTTCATGCCAGTGCACCACCTAGGTGACATTCAACAGATTTTCTAATTTACAGCGTTGTTGAAGATCAGAGACCGGTGAGAACAGCTACTGTCTTGCCATCTTCATAAAGTCTCTGTGTCCGTTTCCCTCTTTTGCCCCACTAGTCCTGCTCTTGCTGAGCTATGATCCTCAGGCGGTGGGGCTGGATGAACTCACAGCCTTGCGTTAGCTTTCTGTTACTATTAGAAAAGTCCTGAGAGAATGAACTTACAAGGAGGAAAGGTTTACTTATCCTGCAGTGCCAGAGGTTTCAGCCCAGGTCCAGTTGACTTAGTTGCTTTGGGAACCTGACAGCACAGCATGGTGAAGGGTGTCACAGAGCAAAGCAGACACCTCATGTCTGGGAAACAAAAGCAAGAGAAGGGAAGGCTGGGTCCCTTGATCCACTTCCACCTCCTCTGCCTGGGAGCAGTCCAAGCCCTCTCCAAGGGCCCACCTCTTCAGCTTCCCTCTACCTCCCAATAGCGCCAAGCTGGGGATCAAACATTCCCTCCCTGCCCCTTTGGAGGACATTTCAGCTCTAAACTGGAGCATCCACTCACACCGCATGCCCCGGACATGGCCTTTTCCTGTCCAGGTGTGTCTGTCATCTTGGAGCTCCACTGCTAGGTGGATGGGGACAGTTCTCAAGGTGGGGCCGCGGGGCAGTGGTATCAGCACAGCCTGCAAGGTGCTGGAACAGCAAGCGCTTAGCTCCTCAGCACCCTCATGCCTGTGATCCTTCTGCCCATGCTTTACCAGGGCCACACGTGGATATGCCATGAGCTCTGAGAATCGAGGTAGAAGAACTCTTACACTCTAGCGAATTGTGCATCAGAGGAGGGTTGTCCCTGACAGGACACTGGAAATGTTGGCAGGGGCTCACAGTGAGGAAGGAGTGTCCTAGTAGCACTTGGACCTTTTATGATTAACACATTCATAATGGGGCCATCATTCTTATAGCTCACTGCTGGGCAGCTCAAACCCCTGGTGTTATATGGATGACTGACCCGTCAGGTGGCTTGTACTACTGGTGGTGAAAACAGATCTTATAATGCTTATTAGTGGTTTTACTAATAAAATTAATAAAAAGCCACTGGATGGGACAGTCAGGCTTATTCCCTACCTCTGAAAAAAAATTTTTTTTTGAAGTTTTACTGTCTCACTATCTTCATTACTGGCATTGTTTCTGACTAGAAGTCTGCTGTCAAGCTTGTCTTTATTCCTCTGTATGTTACATGACATTTTCTGACTACTTTTGATATTTTCTCTTTTAACTGGTTTAGAGCAATTTCCCTGTGATGTGTCTTATGTAGATTGTATCAGTTCTACGCTTGGGGTTCACAGTTTTCATCAATTGAGGACTTTGTGCATATTATTGTTTCTTCAATTTTTTTTTAAAAGTCTTCCAATCCATATTTGGAATTCTTTTTTTTTAGTTGATAAATTACATATTTTCATCTTGGATGTAGTTGTTCAAGTTACAAAATTAAAAGGTACATAGTAGACATTCAAACATTGAGACTGCAAACAGTTCTGCTGAAAGATCCAACAAAGATTCAGCAATATGCTCATCTATTTTACACACTCAAACTTATATGCAGTTATATCCCTTAGAGCACTTTCTTTTCCTCTCTCTTTTTCTTTTTTTTATTTAAAGAGAAAAAAACAGAAAAAGGATAGAAATATTACAGAATTTCAAGAAAAGAAGATAAACAGTAAGAAATCACTAGTTGATAAATTACACATTGTTCTTTTAGAAATAGTTTCTCAAGTTACAAAATCAAAGCACACAAAGTAGAAACTCAGTGAGAGTGCAAACAGATCTGTTCAACAATCCAACAAGAACCTAGAAATATGGTTATCAATCCCACACACCTAAACATACACACAGCTAGCGCTTCCTATTTCCTCTTTTTTTTACAATAGCAATTATAGATTTTTAAAATTTTATTTAAAGAGAAGAAAAAAAGCAAAACAGAAAAAAGGGTAGCAACAATACAGAATTCTAAAAGAAAGAAAGAAAAAAAAAAGGAAAATGAGAAAAAGCCCCACTAAGAAGTCAGTCGTTTATAAATTACATACTGTCATCCTGGATGTAGTTGTTCAAGTTACAAAGTTAAAGGGTACATAGTAAACATTCAAACAGTCAGACTGTAAACAGTTCTGCTCAAAGGTCCAACAAAGATTCTGCATGTATTTGGAATTCTAGTAGCCTGTTTATTGGTGCTCTTGAGGTTGACTATCTTCCATGTGCCCGACGGGCAGCACAGAAGAGACTCTGCATTTTTACCTCCCCCAGGTGGCTGAGAACAGCCTCTGCAGGCAGTACGAGGAGAAGGTACGGCCCTGTATCGACCTCATCGACTCTCTGCGGGCCCTGGGCGTGGAGCAGGACCTGGCCCTGCCCGCCATCGCAGTCATCGGGGACCAGAGCTCGGGCAAGAGCTCCGTGCTGGAGGCTCTGTCGGGAGTTGCCCTCCCCAGGGGCAGCGGTGAGTGCTGTGTCCTCTTTAGTCAGGTTGAGGACAGAAGAGGTCCACCCACAGCTCTGGCACATCAAGTGCAAGAGCAAGGCTGTAGTCTTTCTTTATGGATTGCAGGCAGCTAGCCCCTCACCTGTCCATACCTGGCCTTTCCACTGTGCAGGATCCTGGTGTCTCTGCCACTTCTCAAAAGGGCACTAATCATGGTGTTAGGGAGTCCACCCTTGTTATCCCTGCTTGAATGGCCTCCCTCAAGAGCTTCTGCAGACAATTTGGGGGTGACCATGCAGTTAGCAGCACCACTGCACTGCATGTGTCTCTGTGGGTTCAGTGGAACCCGCCATGTGGGCAGGTCTGAATAAAAGATGGGGCCCCAGCATTTCTGTGTACTTGTGAGTAACTGTCCTGAGCTCCTCCCTGGGGAGGTACAGATTGGCACTCAGGTCAGTGGTACTTGGCAAGGTGCAAGGCTGAGGAGGTGAGTGAAAGCTCAAAGGAAAAGGTAGGAGCTCAAGTGAGAGGGCAGAGCTCAGGGTGCGGGGAAAGTGAGAGACCAGTGGATCAGGAGGAAGTTGACAATAGGGGGCGTGGGACCATGCTGGGGAGAGTGGTGAGTAGAGCATGTATCAGGGACCCTGGAGGACAAGTGCAGATGCTGCAGGCATTGCCACTGCATTTGTCCCCTGAACTGGCTGCAGGACAGTGGGAGGATGCAGGAAGTCTGACCAGAGTGGTGGTTTTCAACCATGAAGAGAAAAGTTCTTGGGTGCCTGTTTCAAATGCAGAGGCCTGAGGTCCCCAACATGAGGTCTTGTCACATCTGAGGGCAACCAGGGTGGTTTCTGTTTCTATCCCCCCATTCCTGGGACAGTGGGAATGTGAGCAGTTGGTTGGAGGCCCCATGTGGGGCTCTGAGACCAGAGGAGAGGACTAACGTGGGTATGGCCCCTAGGCATTGTCACCAGGTGCCCTCTGGTGCTGAAACTGAAGAAGCTGAGGCCAGAAGAGGAATGGAGAGGCAAGGTCAGCTACATGAGCGTTGTGGAGGACATCTCGACCGCTTCCAGGGTAGAAGAGGAAATCCGCAAAGGTAAGTGTCCTGTGTGCCTAGTGGTCCGCAGGATGCCTGCTCCAGCTGCGCAGTGTGGGCCATGGGATGGTCCCCACTATCCCAATCTTAGCCCGCCCTGTGCTCTCAAGGCCCTTACTATGGGCACCTCTCTTGCCTTTCCCCTCTCAAAGACCAGGCATGGGCACAGAGTCTGGCATCAGGAAGTAACTGTGGAACATGTAAGGAAATATCTGAGAATGATGTGAATCTTAAACTTAAAGCTTGTCTCCAAACCCAGGGCTCTGCTACCCTTATCCAAGAGCCTGCTGACTCCGTAGATCATGGATCAGAGGCAAGAGGAAGTGGGTATGGGCGAAGGGGCTGCTGCCCTGCTGCCTCATCCAAGGGCCTCTTTGAGGGCTGTGATCTCTTAATCCACACTGGGACCTGTGGGCCTTGTCCCCAAGAGCATGTGTGCACATGTGTAGTTCCAGTCGGCTGGCTGAGGAGAGTTCCTCTGAACGCTCTGAACCCGAGCACGGGAGTCAGTGTGAAGCATAGGAGGAGACAAGCCCTGCAGTGACCTTTGAGGACATGACACTGACAGAGCAGCCACTGCGGGGCAAGCAGGACCACGCTGTGAGTCTCTGTGTTCCTTTCCTGTCACAAGGTGAAGTTTCAGTTGTCTGGGACAGGGAATGGAGACCTTTGTTTCTGTAAAGTGGCATTGCTGTTTATCCCTGGTCCACAGTCTTGTTAAATAATATCACAAAATTTTATTCGGTCTGTGTTGGAATTAGTTTGTTTGCCTGTGGCAGAAAAATCAAATTAACTATGTGTTGGTCATGTCCAGCTGAATAACAAGCCGACAGAAAGCCTCATGGCTTAAAGGTACATTTCTCATGATTCACCTAGCCGTCTGCCAATGCTCATTCTTTACGCGGGCTCTCCTAGGTGATGGTCTGGAAGACTGTAACATATCTGGGTCATAACTGGTGTGACTCCCACACTCCAGGAAGCTCTGGGATTTGTTGGTTAAGAGGGCAGGGATAGCTTGGAACAGCAAGACCAGGCAAGCCTGACAAACAGCAGTTTCAATCCACAGAATCACTCTCAGGAGCATACCATTGGGTGCTGACTGCACCTTGATTGGAGGAACACGCTGTTTGTAGATGGGACAAGAGCTAGGTCAGGCATGAGGCAGGGGATGTGCAGGGATGAGGAGAATCTAGAGGGTGGGCAGCATGTCACAGAGACACAAACATCTGCAGGGCTCTCAGCACAGCTGGGTTGAAGGCTCTACTGTCAGAAGCCATGTGTTCTGTTTCTGTCTGTGCTGAGGGTGACCTCTGTCCTCCAGCCCTCACAATGGAGTTGGCAAGATCACATTCTGGCTGACGGGCAGTGACAAAGGTCAGATCAGTACCCCCCAGTCACCTTCTGGACGGTGCATGTAACATTTTCATATGTGCTAGGGGCCCGAGCCCAGTATCACAATCACAGATCCTGGGCGCAGGAAATTGGGCAATTAGCAGACTTGCCCACACCTGCCATCCCTGTTATTTTCCATCCCGATTCTAGATCTCCACCAAACATTTTGCTGTGGGGAAGGAGACTTATGCAAACAAATTGGCAAACAATTTGATGTAGCAGTTTCACATCCCACATGTGTCATTCCTGAGAGGGTGGCGGGATGTGAACCTCTTATGAGGATACCACAGCTGAGGTTCCTCTGCCTGAGCTAACCTCTCCCCTGGGTAAACTTGCAGCTCAATGGGAGGGATCCTTTGTGTCTTCACTCACCTCCTCCCGTGACTGTCACCCCAGCATGGAGGGAGGGACACAGGAGCTCCCGGGGCGTCTGGGCTCCAGTGCACACTGCTCTGGGCTAGGGTTCCCATGGATAGCATCCACAGGCCTCTCCAGGGGAGCTGGCCACGGCTTGGAAAGTGTTAAGTTGTCCTCTGAGGAGCCTTTGAAGTCTGATGTCTGAAATGGACTCTGCCTGAAAGGAGCTGCTGCCCAGGAGCCCCGAGACCGAGACTGAGACCGACTGAGACCGAAGGTGCTTTCCAGTCTTCCCTGGGATGGGAAATGACACTAAGCCCTGTGGCCTTTTCTTTTCCTCTTCTCCAGCCCAGAACTACATCGCTGGGGATGGGGTGGGAATCCAGGACGAGCTTATTAGTCTGGAGGTCAGCTCCCCCGACGTCCCAGATCTCACTCTCATCGACCTTCCTGGGATCACCAGGGTGCCTGTGGGCAATCAGCCCGCCGACATCGGTCGCCAGGTGAGCTTCAGACGCCCTTCAGACCTGGCCTTGGGGTGCAGGTGGCGCTGCCAGAGGGTGGCTGGAGTCCAGGGCTGTACTGTGTGGTGGCATTGAAGAGCCTGGTGGTCATCAGCTCCCAGGTTTGACAGTGAAAGTGAGGCAGACAGGTACAACTGGCAACAGGTTTTCTGTTTCTTCTGATTTATGCAATGACTCATAAAAGTGGATCTGCAACCGTTGGTTATAGTTCTGTTGTGCAGCATATCCACACATGTGTGGTGAGAAGGCTTTTATGCTGGAAGAGAGGGCATAAGACACGAAAGGGGACTCGGGATGGGTGAATCTCACTTCATGGGTGCAGGGATGAGAGAATGAACCAGGCAGCACTTTTGGCATTGAGTTGTCCGCTGTGTGTGCCAGACTTGAGGTTTCAGGGGAAAGTTAAGCAGCTCAAACCTCATGGTCATCCTGCTGCAGACAAGTTGGTCATCCCTCGGGCTTGGCAGGTGGGGGCCCCTTTTCTCAGGGGCAGACACTCCTGGAGTTGGAGAGCCCAGCATGTGTGAGATCGGGACAGTCCAACCACTCCCTCTCATCTCAGGAGGCCAATAGTGTCATTTCTCATAGATCAAACGACTCATCAGGAAGTACATCCAAAAGGAAGAGACCATCAACTTGGTGGTGGTTCCCAGTAATGTGGACATCGCCACCACAGAGGCGCTGAGCATGGCAAATGAGGTGGATCCTGAAGGAGACAGAACCATAGGTGAGGAGCGGGGAATGAATTCAGGGGCCAAGCTCTGCATGTACTGAGGATGGAAACTTGTGTCTAGTGGAAGCAACAGGTAAGGTGCCCACTGAGGCATGAGGAGTTGAGCTCTGCTTGGCTGTTGAGGGTCACAGTTGTCCTGGTTCCCTAACCTTTCAGAAGTTTCAGAAGGACCAGGTCAATGGTAGGGCAGGGTGGGGACAGATGGGTCATGCTAGTTTTTGGGAATCAAGGGAGAAGGAAGCAAAGCAGATGTCCACGGAGGACACAGGGATGAGCACTTTCTTTTTCTGCGCCAGGAGGTGGTGCAGGAGGTCTGGAGAGCCAGGAGTGCAAGCAGCACTCCTGTCCTCCTGTGCCTGCCTCACAAGGCTTTTCAGCCAGGGGCTGTGTCTACCCTTCAGCTCAGTGGGACCAAGACCTGGGATGCTGGGGGCTAGGGTAGGAGTTGGCTTCCCCTCCACCTCGTGTGTCGCCTGATCAGAAGTCTCTGCTGCAGGAATCTTGACGAAGCCTGATCTAGTGGATAGAGGCACTGAGGACAAGGTTGTGGATGTGGTTCAAAACTTGGTGTACCACCTGAAGAAGGGCTACATGATTGTCAAGTGCCGTGGCCAGCAGGACATCCAGGAGAACCTGTGCCTGGCTGAGGCCTTACAGAGGGAAAAGGCCTTCTTTGAGGACCACCCACAGTTCAGGTGCACTGTGCCACCCGTCCCCAGCAATACTACTGCAGACACTGCCCACAGGGAGATTGCCCCTTGAGGGCAGATATCCAGGGTGTGTGTGAGTGAAGGTGATAGTGAGTGACTGTGTGTGACAGTGTTTGCTCTCTGGCCTGCAAAAATAAAAGGAAAGTTCACAAAGTATTACCTTCCCTCTCCCCCCTCCCCCAAAAATCAGTGAAAATGAATCTTTTCAACAGTCATATCCAAGGTGAAACACTTTGAAAAGACTGCAGATTGGTTTGGTCTTCAGGGAAGTGCATGCAAAGGTAGAATCCTTAGGGCATCAGTCCTTCCAGAAGGCTGCAGGGAAGCAGCCTCAGAACAGCAGGTGTGTCACACAGGCCTTGACACATGGCAGTACTCTGCACACAGCCCAAGAGTGGAAGAATCTGAGGTCCATGGACAGAGAAATGCACTGGGTTACATAACAGCTGGAATATTTTCCAGTCTCAGGAAGGAGGCAGTTCCCCTGGGAGCTGCAGCTTGGTGGGGCCTTAAGGATGTGCTGCAGAGCAAGGTAGCTGGTTACAGTGAGACCGATGGTACATGATCCCACTGTGTGACACTCATAGGGCAGCAACCTCACAGAGGTAGGATGCGGGAAATGTATAACTAGACTTTCATCTCTGCATCTCTGCAGATGGGAAGACTCTGGAGAAGGACAGTGGTGACTAAAGGAAATTGATGCTGCTAACCTGGCACTAAAATGGTTAAAATGTTCCATTTTCCCTCATACATATTTTACCACAGTTTTTTTTTTTTTTTTAATTATGAGGGTGGAGATGGAAGTTTGACATGAGCATACTGTCACAGCCAGGCCATGGCTCAGCCTTCTGCTGCCTTTCACCCTGCATAATCCCATCAACCCCAGAGCAGTCTAAAACAGCCCAACCTGGGCGCACAGATCAGGGGAAATGAGAGGGCTGCACAGCCTCCTCCCTGCATGTGTCATGGTTTACATTCTAGGCCAGAATGAATCTCTCTGCTCTGTGCTCCTCACACACTTTTGCATTTGTATGTATACCTCTCTTGCATTCCAAGAGCAGGTATACATGCTTACGTGTGCCTAACAAGCTGGCGTGTGTACGTATGTGTGTGTTTGCCATGGAAACATGCCTATGGTTATGCATGTGTGCATTTTTGACCTGAGAGTCCAATCTTGAACACTTTCCTTGTTGTGCTGGGAGGGGTCATGCAGCTCATATCAGAGCTCGCTCCCTGCAGCTGTGACATGATATATAATGGGCGTCACTCGTGTCAACTCTGTTGGAAACAACTGAACTGTGCTTGACTTTCTCATGCACGGATGTGTGTGTTTTGTGCACATCCCAATGGAAATCTCTCTGTCCGCATTCAGGGTGCTATTGGAGGCCAGAAAGGCCACTGTCCCCTACCTGGCAGAGAGACTGTCTGAAGAGCTCATTGCACACATCTGTGTAAGTGCAGCCAGAATCCTGTGTCCCAGCCACCACACCAAGCTCTATGCTGTGCACTGGGAGAGCTGAGCAATGGAAGGCAGAAGCCTTGGGCTGGGGCTGATTCCACTTCCGCTGCAAGGCCTGGGATGTGGGTTTTCTTGGTCAGATACTGGTTTGCACAACAGACCCTCGTGAAGACAGCTTGTGGGCACCGAGGCTCAGCAGAGAGTCAGCAGACTCCCAGCCTTGCCCAAGCTTGTGGGGATTCGTCTTTCCCCTGCATTGGGTCTAGCTCCTGAATCTGAGTGCAGGTTTTCTTGCCTTGCAGCCCCATTTGGTATCCATGCTGCTGTCTTCTCAAACTCCTGGGTGACCCCTGAGTCCTAGTTTCAGCCTCTTAGTATCTTTATTATCTTGCTATCTGGCACGTGGGAAGGGACAGCACTAACATCCCTGCCAGTGTGGTACGAGCTACTGTCCATGCTGGCCGCACGGCTAGAAACAGCAGTCTCTGATAGCTTTTCTCTTGTTGAAATAGCATAAAAGTTACAGAATTCCAAGTTGTTCCAACTGACACTTTTCCTGAAAAAGAGCGTTGGGCTGCTGTCCCTGCAGAGAGCCTGTGGCGGGTGAAGGAGCCGCCGCTCCTTGGTGGCTCCATGACACGTGGCTTATGGCTGTGAGCTGGGAGAAGGAACACAGCACACTGTGCTTCTCTGCCCCAGGGAAATTATGAAAGGCCACCAAGCTGTCACATGGACCAGGCAGCCGGCAGAGCAGGCCCAGGGCCTCCTTTCCATTCCTAGTCCATATTTTTATGTCCCTTTATTTTTTCTGTCTTTCCCCCAGAAATCTCTGCCAATATTGGAAAATAAAATAAAGGACCTTCACCAGAAAACAACAGATGAGTTACAGAAGTACGGCATGGACATCCCAGAAGATGACAGTGAGAAAACGTTCTTCCTGATAGAGGTGAGGAGAGCTGGTGTTGGAGACTCCCACGTTGCTGTGCTTCAGGGCATCCTGTGACTGATACCTGCTGTCTGCACTGACCCAAAGCTCCCCCAAACACATTGGCCCACTTAGCAGGAGAAGGGTGCTGGTAGAGTCAGAGGTCAGGGAGTCCTGCTCATGGCAGGGACTCTGGAAAAGTTCTCACCCAGGATCCCCAGGGCATTTTGGAGGGACAAGGTCTCCTCCTTGTCCCTCCGCCTCATCTCTCCTCTTGTCCCAGAGTGGCCACGTGGAGAATGACTCCCCCACCCTCAAGGCACACAAGACCTCCAAGCCACCTGGGCCCCTGCATTTGAAGTATCTCTGCTGATACGATGTTCCTGTTCTTTACAGAAAATCAATGCATTTAATCAGGATATCAATGCTCTAGTCGAGGGGGAGGAAAACGTAGGCTCTGAGGGCTGCAGGCTGTTTGCCAAACTCCGAAAGCAGTTCCAGTCATGGAGTTCCATGGTTGAGAAGCATTTTTCAAAGGGTGAGTGTTTTAATTTGTGCTGCAGTAACAAAATCTCAGCAAGGGTAGTTTATGAAGGGCAAAAGTCATCGCGCTCACTTCTGGATTCTGGGAAGTTCAAGGTCAAGGCATCAGTCCATTGGATGTCTGATGAGAGCTGGGTTTCTACAGCTGCTTCTAAGGTGGTGACTTCTGGCTGTGGGGGAGGACAGGCCAGCTCCTACTCACCTCTTTTCTACACACATTCGGTTTGTGAAGGTGCAACCCTCCCAACCTGACATCTTAAAGACCCACCTCTCAATGGCACCACCCTGTGGGTGAAGTTTCAACATCTGAACTTGGGGGACACATTCAGACCACATCAGCGAGTCAGGGAGCAGTCTAACATCTGCTGTGGGCTATGAGGACACAGAGAAGTGTGTGGCTGGAGTAGGGAACTATGAACACACTCGCTGGGTTCCTTGTCACTAAATGAGGCCAACAGGCACCTGTAACTGATTTCAAAGGACATGTAATATATTGGTAAGCTTTCCCATTGGTTGGGAAGAAAATAACCTGCATGCACAAGTGGAAAGAGGAGAGGTCTACTTGGCTCTCAGCTTCAGAACTCAGCTGGCCCCCAGGCAGAAGCATCATGGCGGGAATGTGTAGCGGAGCCTCCCATAGTGGCTGGGAAGCTGAATACCAAGGAAGAGAGAGAGAGATGGCTTCCACATGCACACCCAGCAACCCACCTCTGCAGCTACACCAGTGAGGGGTGTGGTGCCCCCAAGATCTAAAGCACATCTCCGGGAGCCTCTTAATCCTACCTAGTTGACAAGAAGCCTGAAGGAAATCATCCATCAAGCCATCATGGATTATCTTTGCTGTTCTTCAAGGAACTTGATAGGAATCCACAATTCTCTTTAATCAACAGAGGTTCAGAGTAATAGTTTTCTTTGCTTTTAGTAAAGAACATGGACCATTCTGTCTTTTGGGTTGGGAACACTGTCAAATCCACTTGTCATTGCCCAAACGCATGGAGGTGGGATGGAAAACATGGTAGGCTTTGCAATATAGAGCCCCCTTGGCATGCTCATTTGGGGGATCCTGCTACATATCTCTATCCTGCCCATGGGCCCTCGATGCTCACTCCCACCAGGTCCAGAAAGTAGAGTCTGAATGCTTGCACTGGGCTCTGTCTCTACCCTGGGAAAGGGCCAATCTGCCTCTTTGAAAATGGGAAGAAATATTTTCAAATCACATGTATCTAATGAGGGAGAGTCTTGCATCCAGGAAAGTAGGAACTGTCCCAGTTCTATAATAAAAGGACAATCCAATAAGAAAATGGACCAAGAATTGGAATTAACATTTGTCTAATAAAAAGAGCTACAGAATGGCCAATAAACCACTTAGAAAGATACCAGACTTCACCAACCATCAGAAATGTAAATCAAAACCACAGCAGCAACCCATGTCCCACCTTGGAGTGTTTATAATCAGAAAGGCCGACCACCACGATGAATAATGGGCAGAAGGTAGAGACTGTGAAAGCCTCACACATTGTGACGGAACTGCGAGGTGGCCCAGTTCTTTTGGATGGCACTTGGTAAACACCTGAAAAGCACGTGGCCCAGCAACTCCACTCCTAGGAAGCCCACAGGGACCCAGAGACACATGGCCACACAGAAGCTCACGGAGGGATAGTCAGGGCCGCATCATTCATGGTACTTGAAGGTGTGCTCAACCCCATAGTCCCTTGGCTGGTGACTGCCAAGTGTGTGTGTGTTTGTGTGGGCTATTTGAACACAACTCCAGCACTGGGTGGTGAGACAAAGAGTCGCTGGTCCCACTGTTCAGGGTACTGGTGATCCAAGGCCAGGGCGGCTGCATGGCTGGTGCTGTCTGAGGCCTTGTTCCTTGCCATATCGTCAGCACCTTGTCCCTGTGTCCTCGGTCTTCCCTGGGCATGTCTATGTCCTGGTCGCCAGTCTGTATACGGGCACCAGTCAGGTAGCATCAGAGCCCACGCTAACGACCTCATTTCATCTTACTTCCTGTAGAGTTCCTGTGTGTGGCACAGAGTTATTCTGAGGTACAGGGATTAGAATGCTAGTATGGGAATGACCAGAGGCTGTAACACCACTCAGAGTGACATTTTCAGCAACAGAAAGCTCAAAGCACTGATACATGCTGAACATGGTTAAACCTTGAAAACTTGATGTGGGATGAAAGAAACCAGTCACAAAAGACTACACAGCCTGAGGTTCCTTGCCTGGGAAATGTGCAGGATGGGGGAAACCATTGAGGCAGGAAGCAGAGGAGGGGCTGCAGGACTGGAGCACGGGGACGGGGAGGGACTGTGCAGGTGTGGGGTGTCCTCCAGGTGATGGGGACGACCTGGAATCACTGGAGGAATTGCACAACTCTGCAAATGTACCAAACTTCATGGGATCTTTCACCTGAGTAGGATAAGTTTTATTGAATGTAAATTAATCTCAGGAATGTAATTCCCCTGAGAAAATCTCTCCTGTGAGAAAAGGGGATCCCGGCTACCCATTCCCAAGGGTGGAGGCAGGGCCTTCTGTGTCTCCACCCTGACGGGGTGTCCCACAGCCCATGTCACACTCCAAGGTGCCAGCTCACTGTGTGGTCCCTGTGAGGAGAGACATTTCCTGCTCCTGCCACAGCTTAGGAGCAGGCAGCCAGCAGGGGGCTCCAACTGGTTCTCAAGGTCATCCTGTGTCCTAGAGGCCACTGTTGTGGGTAAGGAGCTATCCTGTGTCCTAGAGGCCACTGTTGTGGGTAAGGAGCTATCCTGCTATCCTGGTCCTTTGTCTTTGGTAAAACCTAATGGGGTTTATGAAATTCCACACTCCAGTGCTTCTCCAAAACCCGTCTTCCTCGAGTTCTGCTCTCTGCCTCTGCCCTTGCCAGCCTGGGCTTAATGGAAGCGAATTATCTTGAGATCGGTTTCTTTTTGGCAGCCCCAGTGTAGTTTTCCATTTGAAAACCAAGAATTATTTTTAATTTTGCTGCTCATGTTTTCAGAAAAACTATAACATGATGGTTAGAAAAATCTGCAAGATGTTTCAGTAAAATAATGCGAATCTGCCTTTTCCTGCTGTAGGTTTTGACGGTTTACAAAAAGAAATCTGGAAATTTGAAAACCAGCATCGTGGCAGAGAGCTGCCTGGGTTTGTGAACTACAAGACATTTGAGAAAATCATCAAAAGGCAACTCCAGGCCCTGGAGGAGCCGGCTGTGGACATGCTGCACCAGATCACCGGTAAGTGCCGCTCCCTGTGGTGGCAGGGAAAGCAGGGAGCGAAGGGGATTGGAACTTCAGAGCCGTGCCTTCAGTGTTTGCTGCATGAAACCTGTTTTCTGCTGCCCTGGATGCCAGCCTGGGGTCCCAGAGGTCATGGTCCTGATAGTAGCAGGAGTTGGCATGAGGACCAGTGAGGGCTTAGTCCCCAAGACTGTCCCCAAGTTCATAGCTCCATCCCAAGTCCTGAATAACCATCTATTAGTCAGAGTTCCATCACCATGTTCTTGGATTTGGTTAATTCCCTGACCAGTGCCATGCTGATGAGACATCCAGGGCCCGAATTAGTGTGGGGAAGGATTGTGTGACCCTCCTGGAGCACCCAGGCTCCATCTGAACTTGGAAACCTGGAAGTTTCAGACAAAAGGACAGAGTGACAGCTCCAGCCCAGCTCCCTTCCCTTGCTGGAAGTGAGGATGGTGGGAACGAGAGCCTCCGGCTTTTGATCCTGACCTGGTCCATCTGGCCACCAGCCTCAGGCCAGCCATTTAGGCCCACCATGGTCAGTCACCTCCTTAGAATGCAGGGTGCTCCCATCACGGAGGACATGTGGAGGTATCCTATGCCAGGACACCACCAGAGCAGAACTGGGGGTCTTGTGCTGCAGGTCACTCTGCCTCAAGCCTGTGTTGCTTCCACTCTCAGAGGCTCTGCTGATGGGGCTGCTCTGAGGAGCCAGGTCAGAGCTGAAATGCCTGTGCCAGGTGTGAGTCCCCTGGGCCTCCTAGGTGTGGGGCATCGCTGTGGCCAGGGCAGGCTCAGAGCCCCAAGGGAGACCTGAGTCTCATTCTCCACTCACCCCTTCTTGAAATATGTCACCTGCTGGATTTGAATCCAATGGATCTCTCCCCTCAGGCTTCCCTGCCTGGCCTCCCATTTCAGCAAAGCCCAGTCCTTCAAGCCTCCTCAAGGGACAGGGGAAGGGTGTCTCTGACACCCCATGCCCAGGTGTGTCCAATGCACCTTTCCTCTGGGCCACAGGATAACACACTTGCCTCCCTCATTTCCATGCTGTCCTCATCTGAGCCTGCTTTTTTATGGCCAGAAGAAAGTTTGCCATACTTATAGCCTCAAAGTCATGCAACAGAGTTGAAAATCAATTTCAGAAACTTGTGTAAAGACGTGCCAGCATATTGATACTCAGCAGCGTGATAGTAACGTCCTGTAAGAAATTAGAATAGAAACATGCCTTCCAAAAGTAAGAACGTGGGTGTGTTTTGTTTAAATAAGAACATGTTCTTGGGCTGGGGATTTAGTTTAGTGGCATAAGCACCTGCAAGTGCAAGGTCGTGGGTTTGATCCCCGGTACCGAAAAAAAAAAAAGAAAAAGATGTTCTTGCGATTCTTTTTCAAGTGAAGAGTGCAGACCATAGATTCCGTTGATGAGTTTAAGAATGGCATGATGGTTTTATTTTTTTTTTTAAGAATTTATAGGTTTGTAATTTATAAGTGACTTTCTTGGAAACACAGTTTCCACTTTGAATAAAACATTTAAATGGGAAACAGAGACCCGCCAGGGGATATTTAGCTGTGAGTTCGCCAGTGGGTTCTGACTCCACAATGGCACAGCTTTGCCTTCACTGTGACAGAGGAGGACGGGGAAGGGAATGATGAAGAGGAGGAAGGAGGAGAAGAAAGAAGAGGAGGAGGAGAGGAGAGGAGAGGGTCAGAAGCTTGTCTTGCTATTTTAGAGCTGTGCATGCTGCCCGCCAGGCTGACTCGCCTTTCTCTCTTTGATCAGATATGGTCCGGATAGCCTTCACAGAAGTGTCTGAAGAAAACTTCACTGAGTTTTTTAATCTCTACAAAACCACCAAGGTAAAACCCACGACGGGCGTTATCATTAAAGAAGAAATGTGTAGAGCATGCTTTTCTTGCATATGTTTGCATGCATTTCCTGTTTACATTAGGAATCCTCTCGCTTGCCTGGGAATCTGCCTGCTGGTGCCCCCAGCAAGGTCTGGTTAAAGCAGTGGGTTTGAGGGGACTCAGCAATGAAACCAGGAACCAGGAATCCCGGTCAGTGTAGACACAGGTTAGGGGATAGCACAGCGAGGAGTGTGTTAGGGGTGAAGACCATCAGGACTCTCACCAAGGAGGCTCAGAACAGACCCTGGACCGGAGGAGAGGGAGGGGACAGGGACAGTGTAGCTCAAGTCCCAGCATAGTAGGGACTCAGGCTCTGCCGTCCTCCAGTCTGAGGCTGAGGGCAGTTGCTTTACTGGCCCGTGGCCCTTAATGGACAAGAGACGTGTCCTGAGGTGGTAGTGACAAGAGGGAGGTGTTCAGGACCCATTTGACACTGACCCTCACATGGTGGCTCTGCAAGGTAGAGAGTGTGGGTGCTTTCTGGGCAAAGCCGTCCTCCAGGGTGGCCCTGAAAATTGAGGGAGCACGTGTGGGATGGGACTGACCCCAGCCGAGCCCTTCCTGCCCTCTTGTGTTCCTCTCAGACCCACAAGGGAGCAAAGAGAGAAACTGAGTCCTAGCTTAGGACAAAACAGACAAGGCCCCAGGCCTGGGAGGGATCTCTTTCCTAGCACTGTTGAGGACATTCTGGTCGGGTGGCCTCTCCTATGGGCTCTTGGGTGAGCTGTTTCTCATGGTTTTGGGTTCACACCCTAAAGGGAACTTTAGTCATCTTTCTCTTCCTGCAGAACAAAATCGAAGATATTCGATCGGACCAAGAAGATGAAGCAGAGAAGGCGATCCGCACTCACTTCCAGATGGAGCAGATCATCTACTGCCAGGACCATACTTACCAAGGTGCACTGCAGAAGGTCAGAGAGGAGGACACCAAGAAGAAGGGGAAGGAGAAGGAGATAAAGTTGTTTCAGTCTTCAGAGACCTCTGCTATGGACGAAATCCTCCAGCACCTGAACGCCTACTGCCAGGTGTGCACGCTCGTGTCGCAGACTCCAGGGGCTGAGTCCTTCCCTTCTGAGAGCCGTTGCATCTGGGATTATGGGGTGCCAGCTCTGTGTGGCCCCCGGAAGCAGCTCTACCTCAGCTAGACAGAGGCGCTGGGGCCTTAGAGGCCCCCACTTCTGGCCTGGACTGGTGCATGGTTCCTGCCCAGTGCCTTCATCTCTCTGAGCCTGGGCTTTTTTCTGAGTCCCCATCCCCAAAGCCAGCACCAGAATTGTCCTTTCTGTCTCTAGGGACCTGAGCCCTCACAGGCCTCTAAAAACAGGGCAGGTTGATATGTCTGGGCACAGTATCACTCGAGTCAGAACTCTGTGTGGTGACTGATTCCTTCCTGACAGCTGTGTCTGTGTCCCTACCCTAGGTTTCTGCATGTCCTGCCACTGTGAGCCACCCTATGCTGGTACCTTGTCTCCTCCCCTCTGTGGCCCTTGGGGGACTGGCCGGCCTGGCTCACTTGCTCTGCTCCCTCTTACTGACTCTGCCGTAACTGTCCCTGGGTGCTTGTCACCTGCCTGGCTTCTTCCCAAGCCTGTGGCCCTTGCCATGTTCTCTGTGGTGATTCACCATTGGGGAGATTGGTGACTATGCTGTCCTTGCATCCCAGAGGGGAAAACTGAGTCACAGAGGGGCAGCCAAACTTGATGAGTCACACGTCAGAGCCCTGAGATCAATGTGTGTCTGAAAGGGTGTGTGCAAGGGACAGATAGGCAGAAGAAGAGGCAGGGGACTCAGGCTCCTGCCTGGGGGTGTTGCAGCCCAGACCCTGCTGCCAAACAGCCTGACCCGGCTAAGAAGGTGTGGGATGTTCTTCCCGGGGTACAGGTGTGTGCGATGTCCCTTGGGCCAAGTGGGCCCCTCACTGTCGCAGAGCACACCTCACCCTCTCCATTCCAGCATCCAGATGGTGGTCAGGGAAGCAAGGGACAGAGGCCACCGTCACCCGGGGGGGTCCTTCTCTGTCCATGTGGAGCCCCTTCTGCCTCCAGCCCCGAGAACACTTGAGTGTGAACCCAGGCCAGGGTCTCCCTCCCTGGATCTCGGGGTCTTCTGATGCTCACATGTCGAGATCAGAGTCCCCTCCTTGCATTCACCACTCAACACTTCTGTGACCTGTCCCTTCTTCCAGGAGGTTCACAGCCGCATCTCCACCCACATCCCCTTGGTCATCCAGTACTATGTCCTGCGGCTGTTTGGCCAGCGACTGCGGAACGCCATGCTGCAGCTGCTTCAGGAGAGGGAGATCTGCGGCTGGCTCCTGAAGGAGCGCAGTGACACCAGCGACAAGAGGAAGTTCCTGAAGGAGCGGCTGCTGCGGCTGGGCCAGGCCCGGCGCCAGCTGGCCAAGTTCCCCGCTTAACCGAGCTCCCAAGCCTCGGGGGCTCCGGAGGGCAGAGCCAGGGTGACGTAGCCGCTTAGCCGATGCTCAGTAGGCAGAGGCAGAATGAGATCTCTACCTTTATCCAGTAGCATGTGGGGACCAAGAAGAGTTCGGAGAGTGCTCTGACTTCCAGTCCGAAGAGGACAGTCCCGCATCAAGGTGTGGGCTGCAGGCTGAAGGGAAGATGCCACCGTCATGAGGGGCTCAAGGGCGTCACTGTGGGCTCTCACCTCCCTCATCCAACTTTTATGCATCAGGAGACGGCCCCCGGCTCAGCGCCTGGAAAGGCTCCTTCCTGGTCTGTCTGCCGTCTCCTCTGGAACCAGGCTTGTAGGAGCAGCCTGCTGTTCGCAGAAGCTAGGCCCCCTCTGTTTGAATAAATGTGTGATCCTTGTCTGCTAAGCCTTGTGTTGGGGAGGAGCCCAAGGGAAACAGCAGAAGCAACAGGTGGCACAAGCGCTGTTCTTGGTGTATTGCGAAAGGAAGGGGTCAGAGCGGGGTCCTCCTGTCTGCCAGGACTGCAGGAAAGGGGACATGCTCAAAAGGACACCACAGCATCGGTGTGCAGTGGGCACTGACCCTGCTAGGGCAGAGGCGCCAAGGGAAGACATTGAGTGCTGAGCTCTGCTGGGGACCCAGGTGGGACAGTGGACAGCATGTGAACATTTCCTCCCCAGAGGACTGTCCAGTTCCCAAGGCTCCACGTGGCTGAGATGGGAAACACCAGCTACAGGCCTGCACCCCAACCTCCCAAAGCCTGGCTCTAGGTCCACCCTGCCCCAGGGCCTTCCTGTCAGAGGGCAGGATGATGGACAGGGTGCTGGGTACCATGGGCAGTAGAGGCCCTGACACTCTGTCCTTTTAAGGGAGCCCTGGGGCATTGGAACTGAGGAGTCCAGAAGGGATGAGGAGGATGCAGAGATGAGAGCTGAGGACCCAGGAGTGGAAGATCCTGTCTCGGGGGCCATGTGCTGGATAGTTGGTGTGGGAGTTGAGATCTTGTCTATACAGAGCCTCAGAAATGCAATGGCCGTGTGAGCACTGCATCCTCTCAGCAGGGGATTTGGGCTTTGGGCCGCAGTGGACAGTGTTTGTTAGGGGACTGGTCAGGGTGGGACTAAAGTCCCCGTCTCCACTCACACAACTCCTCCTCTAGCTCACTTCTGATCCTGGACTCTGTGATGGTAATCTTTGGACAGTTCCAGAATTTGTCCACAGAGGTGATAAGGGTAGAACATTCCAGCACTGCACAAGTTCTTGTGCTTGGCCTCAGCTGGGCAGTGCCCCTATGCCTCTCTGGGAGTGGTCTGTCTCAAAATTCTCTACTTGTTTATGTGGAACTTCCTTAAACTGCAGTGGGAGGCTTGCACTGGCCTACAGTGGACTAACTAACCTGCAGAGCAGTTTTGGGGTTGCAAGGCAGACCCTCTCCAGCTGACAGCAGGTTCTGTCCTGAAGCAGCCTCCAGCCCTCCCCAGTCCACATCCTCTCCTCTCCACCCTGGATGGCAGCAGCGAAAGTGGGGGGCTTCCAAGGGAAACAGGGTCTTTTCTTGAGTCCCAGGTAGTTCCCATGTGGGACAGAGGGAAAGCCGGGGACAGGGCCTTGCTTCCTGGATTGAGGCATTAAGTCTTCAGGGACATGTTGCAGTGGGCAATCCTGAGCTGGACACGCAGGTCCCCATGGCGGGGTGGCATCATGGAGACCCTGGACACAGTGGCTGAGATTAGAGGTCCAGGATAAGCACCCTCTGAGATCCTCACTCGGAGGGCCCTCTCGGGGGACAGTGACAGGGACCAGGAGAACATCTCAGACCCCACACCGAACTCGAGGATGAGTCCCTGCCTGCAGAAGAGGCTGTGCCTTGAGGTGTCGGATCTCCTCTCCCACGCAGCCTCTGGCTTCCTGCCTGCAGACCCATGTTGTGGACAGTCAGGTTCTCTCAGAGGCAGTGGCAGCCAGCCTCAAGTGGAGTTCAGAGGGGGACAAGAGAGCAGAGGATGCAGCCACAGCACAGAGAGCAGGAAACCGTGCAGTCAGGTCTGACTTTCCACGATGGACTAAACATATAAGTCATGCAGCTGAGCGTGCACAGCCAAGTAGAATCTGACCCGAGGGTGGAGAGCAAGGGAAAAGCACAGTCAGCAGACAGAGGAGGAGCTCTTCTTCCATTTCAGTCAGCTGTCAGGTTCCTGAGGCGCAGGGAGAGGGCAGTGCTCTCAGCAACAGCAGTCCGACAGGCAGCTGCTGCCGCAACAACCCTGTCAGAGGTGCCCTGCGCTCGCTGCCCCGCTAGGGGGCGGGACTTGAGGTGTACTAGGAAGTGGCAAAGCCCAGTGTTTCTTCTGGATTGTCCTTGGTAACAGTGTCTCATTTCCTGCGCCCCCTCTGTGCCTGTGGCTCAGAGGTCCCCTGGCGGGGCTGGGGAAACACAGAGTGCTGCAGAGGGAGGGCAGTGGCTCATCGCACCCGGGGCATGGTGTGGTCACACCTGTACTGTGTCCTGCTGCTGTACCTCCCAAGGTCCCGTTGTCTCAGTGAGGTTGTGTCCCTGCTAGCTCAGTGAGGTGGGATCTTGCCCAGACACTCAGATAACTGGACAATTTTAGTGTGAATCCTGGCATGGTGGAGACAGGGTCTTGAGTGTGTGGTCACTTCGGTGGGTTTCCTCCCGGATCCTCCCCGCAAACGTATCAGTGCAATTCCTGCAGACCCCACTCTGCCCCCTACAACCCAGCCTCCATGCGTGGAGAAGCTCACAGTCATCTCAGTGCACCGCCAGGCTTTGCACCTCTTCCATAGACCCAAATCCCTGCCGGGCATGCGCTTTGCCTGCCATTGGGAGTGGGCCCTGCTCAGCCTCAGGGCTGCAGGGAGCTCTCCATGCCAGTGCCTTTCCTGTGTCACCATCTGGGCCAGGGAGGGCGCTGCTGTGCCCCTCACAGGCAGGGAAATAGACACTCAAGAAGGAGGGGCTCTGCAGAGATACGCCCCCCCCTCCTGGCCCTCAGCACTCACGAGTCCTCATCACCCCCGGAGCTCCTCAGTCCCTTCCTCCAGCAGGTGCTGTGGTTCATCCCCACAGGACCAGGGGCTATGGGTTATGGCTGGTCAGTGCTGCGGGGACTTAGGACCGTGTGAGGACTTAGCTCCATGAGATGTGCACTTAAAATAGAGGGACAGGTCTATTTGATATTACAATAAAATTTTATTAATATTTAATGGAAAAAACTAAAGTTGAGTGAAACAAAACAAAAACAAAAGGCGACATTTCCAGGTGAGGGAGGGAGAGCTGTGCCACTGGAGTCTTGCAAGGTGAGGTGGTCTGAATTGTCCTGCAGCCTGATGACCTGCTACAAGAGAGGAGAGAGTGAGAGGGACTCGGGGTCAGGCTGAGCAGTCTCTGCCTGTCCAGCTGTGATCCCTGCTCCTGCTTCTTGATAGTTGCTGCTGTGGAAACAGTTGTGGCCCTAGAGGTGGCAAGAGAGGGACAGGACAGAAAATTCCTGCGAGACTGCGCCTCTCTGAGCCATTCCCAAGCCACAGCAGCCCAGAGAGACAGCTGATTAAGAACCTGGCCCTCCTTCTTCGTATTAAATTGAGGGGCTCAGGCCACAGATTAGAGTTAGCTTTGGGTGAAGCGCAGGGTGAAGGATTCAGCTGAGAGGCAGTGTGGTGTCTAGGGCTCTGGTTAGGTTTAGGGTGAGTGTCAGGGCATGTCCTTGAAGTAGGGGTGAGTGGTTACTGGATCAGGTTGGCTTAGGAAACTGGGGCCTGGTTAGGTTGACCTCTTTTACATTAAGTTCAGGGTTAGGGTCCTATTTCATGTGTGGGTCTTAGGGGGTATGTGTACCGGGACTTGTTCACTGCTAATTTTAGTGCTAGTGTTTTGGTTAGTGGCCATATTGTATACTATGTTCATCCATAAGTACATTGTGAAGAAAATTGCATTGGAGTGTGAGGAAAGGTAATGCTAGGGTAAGGGACAGTGTTAGTGAAGCTGAGGATGTAGGCGGCAAAGTTATTTTGAAAATTAAGGTGAGTTTTGGTGATAGAGTAAGAGTGAGAGTTGGGTTTACAGTTAGTTCAAGGGTTAGAATGATGATTAAGGTTAGGGTTATGTGGCGCCCTTTTCCTTCCATGCCACGTCCTATTCCATCCACACCTTGTGACAAGGTCCATGGGTGGAGGAGAGCGCTTCAAGGAATCGCTTCTCCAGGAAAAGGACACCGCATGTGGGAATTGGGCGCGAGGATCTTGTAATGTTTTGTACTGATAATTGTGATTTGTGTAATTCACATATATATATTTTCATGTAATACTCAATATGAAATCGAAAATAGAAACTCCAGAGGAGTTACTAGAAACCCTCTAGATAACTTTGTGAAAACTAATTGTGAAATTTTACCTTCTGTGAGTAGTATGAGAGAATTTATACAAAAGCTTTAAATGAAAGAGCTCATGGGGGAGGATTTACAAAATTCCTGTGAGACAACTGCCCTGAGACACTGGACAGGGAACCAGAGATAGGCAACTAGGACACATATGTTACGCCACCGGCCGCCTAAGACAGGCACAGGACCAATTGCTGTCCTGCAGGCCCATGACAGGTAAGGCCTGGTTGGATTCATATAAAGAGTCCTTGACCCAAGACAGGCGCTATCCTCACAGGGCCTGCCATACTCCCATAAGTGATAAGAAAAAAATGTAGGGAGCGGCATGATAGCTTCACAGCTGCCACTCCATCTCTCCCTCCTGTGGGCATCCAGGTGCGTCGGCTTACATTTCCCAAGCTAATTAAGTAACAAGATTAAAGTGTTACAAAGGTGAAAAAAGTTAGCAAATATATACTCCAGCTTCTAAAAATAAAATAGATTCAGATTCACTCACAGACGGGTGTGCAGTGTCTTCTGTCTCTCACTCGCCGATTCCCTGACCACCTTTGGGACCCCTGAGCCCTGCCGCAGCTGGACTCTGGCATCTGGTGCCCGAAACAGGGACCTGAAGGTAAGTCTTTTTCTATTTCGTCAGGGATAGGATTCTTGCATAAGGGTGCTTCAGACCCGCAGACATGGTCCGGTACTTAGAGAGAAAAGTACAAAAGCAAGAAATCATAATTGTTATGGGACATTCAGGGTCCAAGGAAGGGCATATATATGCCGAAATTCTGAGACATATGCTAAAAACAAGAGGTATTACTGTATCCACTAAACAGTATGGGAATTTCTCGCTTTTGTGCACCAAGTTTCCCCCTGGTTTCCTGAGGAAGGGTCACTAGATTTAGAAATGTGGATGAAGGTGGGCAAAGAAATGAAGGCTCATTATGAGATTTATGGGCCTGAGGGAGTTCCTTATAATGCCTTTTCCCTTTGGAATGTGCTAAAGGATTGTTTTGACCCTATACACGAAATGGTTTGCATGGCTAAAGAAATAAATCTGGATGAGGGCAGACCACTTTTGTTTGATGGGTCAAAAAGAAACTATAAAACTCATATAGATAAAGCCACTTTAACCTCACCACCCCCGGTAGAAAGTAAAAATATTAATACTGAAAATTCATCATCTGGTAGTGATAGCGATAGTAAAAGTTCTTCGGGGGAAGAGAAACCCTTGCCCCCAGATTACGCAGCTGAACTGGAGGAGGAAGCCGCTCGGTACCATCATGACGAGTTGCTTCCAGCCTTTCGTTCACTTTCAAAAAACCTCCCAACAACAAACCAACAGGGTAAAAATAAGAAAACCCCTTTATCAAACATAGGGTTTATGGGAGCCATGCAACAAGCCTGTAAGGAAGGGCAAATGCTAGAGCACTGTTTCCCGGTCATTTTTCCTGGATCTGATGAGGAACCTCAGTGGGAGCCCATTTCCTTTAAATTATTAAAAGAGATTAAGATGGCAGTTAAGGACTTTGGTCCGGCTTCTCCCTATACTCTGCAATTAATGGAAAATTTGGCTAGCCAATGGTTGACCCCCTTTGATTGGATGTCCACCGCTAAATCCTGCCTGTCTGGGGGAACATATTTAATTTGGAAATCTGATTATGAGGACAGGGCTAAAGTGCTAGCAAAGAGGTATATATTAAAAAGGCCTCGAGATAGAATTACTTATGAAATGTTGACAGGCACTGGAGAATATTTGTCAGCTCAAGCCCAAATACGGCTCCCCATGGAGGTTTTAAAGGAAGTCTCTAAGATAGCAATGGAGGCTTGGCAGAGTCTTTCTCATACTGGAAAAACCACTTCCGCCTTTTTAAGTAATATTAAACAGGGGGCTACTGAGTCACTTGAAGACTTTGTGGCCAGATTGCAAGAGGCTGCTTCTCATGCCTTGGCTAACCCTGAGGCAGAGGAAATTGTAGTAAAACAATTGGCTTTTGAAAATGCTAACACTACTTGCCAAGCCTTACTAAGGCACGTTAGAAAAGAAGGATCTATAGGAGATTACATTAAGATGTGCATGGATGCCTCCCCGGCACATATTCAGGGCTTTGCCATGGCTGCAGCCCTGCAAGGTCAAACATATAGTAAATTTATGCAGTCACTAAATAAGTCTAATAATACTAAAAGAGACAATGCTAAAAAAGGATCCTGCTTCGCCTGCGGTAAGTCAGGACATTTTTCTAGGGAATTCCCCTTGAAGGGAAACAATCAGGAGGAACCAAACAAGCCAAAGCCTAAATCTATTTGTCCCCAATGTAATAAAGGCTATCACTGGGCAAAAGAATGTAGATCCAAATATCACAAGGATGGGTCCCCAATAAGTCAAGACACTTCTTCAGAGATTCCAAAAAACGGATCAATGGGGCTGCCCCAGCCCCGGAGAAACCAATGGGGCACCCCCTCCTGGGAGCCCCGAACGTTGCAAAGCTTTCCTTGTCAGACTTGGCCCGCAGCTCCCCAGGGAGCACAGGGCTAGATTTACCTGCCTCTAGACATGTTATTATCACTCCTGAGGATGAAATTCATATTGTCCCTACCGGAGTGTTTGGACCTCTACATAAAAACACTATGGGCCTGGTCCTGGGGAGAAGTAGTGCCTTAAAAGCAGGGCTTCAGGTAATACCTGGGGTAATAGATAGTGACTACACTGGAGAGATAAAGATTATGATTCATCCAGGAACTAGAACTATACAAGTCTTTCCCAGACAAAGAATAGCTCAATTACTACTCCTACCTTATGTCACTATGCAGAGTCAAGTTCTTGATCCCAATAGGGGGGAAAAGGGATTTGGATCTACTGACGTCGTTGGATGGGTGCAACAGATTATCCGAGAAAGATCTATGCAAGACATAAAAGTTAATGGCAAAACCTTTAAAGGTTTAATTGACACAGGGGCTGATGTCTCGTGCATAGCTGGAAAGGATTGGCCTGCTAATTGGCCTACTCAAAATAGTCACTCATCCCTTATAGGACTAGGGCAAGCCACAAACATTGCCAAAAGTTCCTCAATATTACATTGGGAATTTGAAAATCATAA